>CAUYON010025867.1:0-10035 GCA_963573935.1 Arctocebus calabarensis | reverse complement strand
GGATACAGGATCATGGGTTGAAAGTTATTTTGTTTTAGGAGATTAAAAGTTGATGACCATTCTCTTCTAGCTTGAAAGGTTTGATCAGAAAGATCTGCAGTTATTCTAATGTTCTTACCCTTGTAGGTTATCGGTTTCTTGCATCTGGTTGCTTTCAAAATTTTCTCCTTCATATTTACTTTAGTGAACTTAATTATGATGTGCCTGGGGAATGTCTTATTCAGGTTGGGTCATGCTGGGGTTCTGAAAATGTCTGCTATCTGAATTTCAGGATCTCTTGGCATGTCTGGAAAATTCTCTTTCACAATCTCATAGAGAAGAGACTCTGTGCCTTGTGATGCCACTTCATCGTTTTTAGGTATCCCTATAGGGTGAATGTTGGTTTTCTTTGAGTTATCCCAGAGTTGTCTGAGAGAATGATCTGTTTTTGCATTCCACTTCTCTATCTCTTTGTGAGTTTGGGAGTGTTCAATAGCTTTGTCTTCCATGTCAGAAATCCTTTCTTCTGCTTGCTTCATTCTGTTGTTGAGGGATTCTACTTTGTTTCTCAGATCTTTGAGGGCTGCAACTTCTTGTCTCAATGTGTCAAAATCTTTGGTCTTTTGTTCTTGAAATCTTTGACTTCTTGAGACAATTTTTGAAATGCACCTTGAATTTCTAAATCCAACTTTTCCTCTATTTTATTGATCTTGTTTGCAATCCAAATTCTGAATTTGATTTCTGACATCTCAGCCATCTGTTTATGCATAGGATCCTCACTTGTGTCTGCCAAATTATTTCTTTGGGGGGGGGTTGACCTAGTCTGGTTGTTCATGTTTCCAGAGCTTTTGCTTTGATTCCTCCCCATGATTAATTTTACACCATTTGGCTGGATAAGTAGATAAGGACAGTTTGGGCCGGGAGTTCTAGGAGTAGTGATTGACCAGTCCTTTGCTTGAAAGCTTGGACTGGTGTCTGTACCTTTTCCCCTGGAGTTTTGCCAAGGACTCATAGAGAGCTACTGCTTGTGAAACTGGGGACCTTCTTGGTGTGGTGGGGTAAGTGGCACTGTCTTATTTTCAGCTGGTCTTTGTCTTACCCTAGAGAATCTGTTACTCTGGATTGAAATCTGAAGTGTGAAGAAATGCCAGCAGTTAAGTCACTGCACCCCCCACAGGCAACAATTGGAAAAGCCAAATCAAACCTTCTCACTACCACACACCCAGGGTACCAGTTTGGAAAGTCCTCAGGTGATTGGCCCAGTTGAAGAGGTCCCAATTAATTGTCCTAGCCAGCACTGATCTCAAATGGAAGAGTTAAAAAGTCTCTGGCAACTAGATAGTAGGGATCTGCTAGAAGCTCTAGTATAATTCACTTCGGTGCTCTGTGAGCTCAGGAGGGTGCCCCCCCAGCAAGTAGATTAGTCTGGGAAGATTGATGCCTCCTTCCCCACCTTGCCCCTCTGTCACACCCAGTCGGTGGTAACAGTTGTGATCCAGTTTTCTCCAATGAGCAGATGCTCCAGAGGTTTGCGCCTGCCTGGGTCACAGTGAGGCCTGTGGCTCTTCAACCAGTTAGCTACTCCCTGTCACTGTTTAGCAGGGGGAGGTGAGGCCTGACAACCTGGGTACTTGATAGGGGCCGGGGTGATTCACTCAGTTCCAGCCCTGTCCCTGATTGATGTTGCTGCTTTAATATCTTCTCTTTCTTATCTATAGATACTACATTTCATAGAAACCCTCTTTTGAAGATTTTGTACAGCATTTTCTAACAAGAAATTTTGGGTAAATTCTTCTCATGATAATTTTTCACTTTTTTATGTGCCACCTACAAATGGTCCCTCTTCCTGTGTACATGGTGCTTTTTTTTTTTTTTTTTTTCAGTTTTTTAGCTGGGGCAGGGTTTGAACCCACCACCTCCAGTATATGGGGCCGGCGCTACAATCCTTTGAGCCACAGGGGCCACTTGGTGCATTTCTTTTTTTATTGTGTGTTCTTATCATTTTTCATTGAACCTAGGCCATAGTATCCAATACCTCACTCCAAAATTTCGTCTTTTATACTTCTATTAAAATGATACGGCATAAGTGTTAAGGTGATACAAATTCTGCCTGGATTATTTTTAAACTTCCTTCCTTTGGAAGTGAGTTATAGTGTAAAGAACATGGCTTTACAGCCAGACTGAGCTGAGCTCATATGCTGATCACACAACTTACTGGCTCTGGGACTCTGGGCAATTTCATTAACCTCTCAGAGCTTTGGGTTCCTCATATGTAGCATAGAAATAACAAAACTCAGCTCTCAAGATTGTTGGAATGATGCATGAGATAGCATGTGTAAAGTGCCTATCATGAGGTACATACTCAGTAAATATTAGTTTCCTTCCATACTGGAAGCATATATGTTAAAAAACTCTGTATCACATTTGCCTGATAAAACTAAAGAAAAAGACATTGTCTCATCTGCTAGCTGTACCTGGATGGTTGGCAAAGAACCCAAACTACTAAACATTGCCTTATCCTCATTTTACTATTCATCTACCTGCACCCCAGGTGAATCTAAACATCCTGTAGGACATTCTTGATCTTGCTCTAGGATAGACATAATTTAGGTAAAACTTTTTTTTTTGAGACAAGAGTCTCACTATGTTGCCCTCAGTAGGGTGCACTGATGTCACAGTTCACAGCAACCTCCAACTCTTGGGCTTAAGCGATTCTTTTGCCTCAGCCTCCCAAGTAGCTGGGACTACAGGTGCCCACAACAACACCCAGCTATTTTTGTTGTTGTTGTTGTTGTTATTGTCATTGTTGTTTAGCTGGCTTGGCTGGATTCAAACCCACTAGCCTCGGTGCATGTGGCTGGCGCTGTAACCACTGTGCTATGGGTGCCGAGCCAAAACTTTATCTTTTGATGCTCAGAATGTCACAAGCCAAAATAGTACTTTTGCAGTTGATATTTTGAGAGCTTTCTGCATATTTATGGGTTGGAATCTACCTGTTTTTACCACATTCCATGCATATTCATTCAGAACTTGGCGTGGATATGAGGAGTGGGCTGCTGTCTCCCCAGCAGAGTTCAGCCGAGCAGCCTTGGGCAGGGGCCACTTCATACTCTGGAGCTGATTTTATTCTCAATGGTTGAAGACTCATCTCTACCACCAGGGTTAATATGCTGGTGCCCAGTCCTCTTATTCCAGATTCCACTTAATAAGGCAAATGTGTAACTGAGCAATGGGGGATGAAAAATTCAGGATGCTCAGACACTGATGACTGCCAAAGAAAAAGTACCTTACCTGAAACTTATCCTGATGTAAACAACCTCCCCCCCCTTCAGGGGCTTTGTCTCATAGGCCTTTGCTCACTTGTAGGAATCAGACTCTGATTTGAAAGATACCACCCAAAGGAGGTGACTTGGGAATTCTCAACCCATCTTTGCCTCTCTCTCCCCTACCTTTGTGCACACATGCACTAGAAGGGACTGACACCAAGAAGGTGCCTGTTTGCTTAGTTATGAGTCATTGTCACTCAAGTCTTCAAATACAGACTCAGTAGAAAAAAGGAACACTTCCCCCCCATAGTGAAGCACCAATCAGTGTCATTTGGAACAAGGAATACTATTAAAGAGTAAAATTTACAATGTCTTTTTATTTTTTGAGACAGTCTTACTTTGCCCCCCTCAATAGAGTGCAGTGGTGTCACAGCTCACAGCAACCTCAAACGCTTGGACTCAAGCTATTCTCTTGCCTTAGCCTCCTGAGTAGCTGGGACTACAGGCACCCGCCACAACGCCTGGCTATTTTTGTTGCAGTTTGGCTGGGGCCAGGATTGAACCTGCCACCCTAGGTGTATGGGGCTGGTGCCCTACTCACTGAGCCACAGGCACCGCCCAACACCTGGCTATTTTTAATGATAGGGTTTTGCTCTGGCACAGGCTGGTCTCAAATCCATGAGTTCTGGCAGTCCACCCTCCTTGGCCTCCCACGTGCTAGGATTACAGGTGTGAGCCACCTTACCTGGCCTATAATGTCTTTTGGGGGATAGTTTTGGAATACACCTACAGTGCTATGACCAAAACCCATGGGACTACCCCAGATAAGGCACATCCTCTCATTCCCACTGGGGTCCATTCCTGGCCTCTGCCATCGTGACTGCCATTTGGGTTTCTGAACCTGTCCTTTCCCTTGAGCTAAAGTGCCAGGTCTCTGAAGAGCTCCATGCCAGTGTCCCTGGGGAGGCCCATTAAGCATTCCAAAATGAATCAATCATCTCACTTCAATTGCTGGCTCCCCTTTATATTCCTTTTGCCTGTCAATGAGATCACCATTTTCTTGGACTGTTCTTTTCTATACTGCTCAAAAGTGATGTGATGTATTGCTTTAGATGAAGTGCTACAGTAGCTGTAACTGCACCTGTTTCTGGGTGTGGAGACATACTAAGTTCTGGCCAAAGGGCTGTAAGTGAAATTATTGGGTTTAACTTTTTGATCAGGGCTGTGAAACCTGTGGGCTGTGGGCCATATGCTGATTTTGTGAGGACTTTTTCCCACTTAACTTTGATGTTGGGATATCATAAAAACATTCATGAACTTTTTGTTTTTTGCTAATCAACTTTCCTTACTTTTTATTTACTGTGTGGCTTAAGATGACTACAAGGTGTGCCAGAGAAAAAAACGTTGGACAGCCCTGCTTCTAGATCACATCCTTAAAGGGAAGGGGCAGGTCTTTTTCTACCCCTTTCTCCATTTTGCTGCCCAGAACATGTAAGGGGTAGAAGCCAGCAGAGACACCGGAAGGAGAAACCGGGTCTTAGATGCCAGGCCGCTGCCACTGCCACCTCAACTGGGTGACTATGAGAGAGCCAGGCGTCTGCCTTGCGTGAGTGTGGTGATTGCTGAGTCTCTCCAGAGTACCTGAAACTTACCCTGTTGTAAACAGCCTCCCCTATCTCTCCAGGGGCTTTGTCTCATAGGCCTTTGCTCACTTGTAGGACTCAGACTCTGATTTGAAAGGAGAATTTGGACGCAACAACGTCGCTGGCTAGGAAAGCTCCTGTGAGCAACCCCGTGTCATGGGACACAGGAAAGCTCTGAGCGTCTGCATCGTCTGCCCTCCTCCTCCTGTCTCCTGTGGTCTCCCAGACACTAAATCTCACCTTTCAGGATGTCAAGGTCTATCTTGCATTACCCGTCCTGCCTGTCTCCAGATCTGCAGTAGTTGATGTTAGGGCCTCCTAGCAGTACTCTCTGCCTGCCTTCTTTCTTTGTTCTTACCCTTCCCATGCTTTGATACCAGAGTAACACTTGTAAAAAAGTTAGTACGATATCTTCACGTCCCCTTTGTGTGTCCTCAGCGATCCCTGTGTTATTGTGAGCTCTGCTGTCCTCCCTCTGCTCACCACTGGCTCACTCACTGTCCTGAGAACCCCCCTGGCTCATTGTCGTGCTGTGTCTTTGATGGCAGGGAACGCAGCACCATGGCAGCAGTTCCTTTGCCTTGGCCCCCTGAAGGCCCCCTATGCCTTCTCATGCTGACTTCCGTTTTGTCTGAAGTCCCACACTGTCATTTAATATATTCTTGCTTCGATGTTTCTCTTACTAATTCCAATAGTGCACAGAATCATTAGCGTTTTGGAGCTGTCAGCTATTCAAATTTGTATTTCCCCAAGTAGAATATAAATTCAGAAAGTTCTAATCAGCTCCCTTTTTCTACTGAGCCACCCATCCCAACTACTGCCTTGATTGTCTGAGAATAAAACTCAGAGCCAAACTCCCCAGGGCACAGTCAAACTTGCAGCACTTTTAGCAGACAACCTGCTCCCAGGAGGCAGGCTCCCACTGTGTCCTGCGAAGTCCCTCACAGCGCGGGCTTCCTGTTTTAGAGAAAACGGGGCCGTGACAGCTCATTATGCATAAAGCAAGTTAGGGCACATCCCAGCCAAGAGCCAGGCCCCTAAATGTTTTGTTTGAGTTGAATCTGTGGATCACAGCACACCTCTGGCCTCCATGTGTCAAAGGCAGAAGAACCCTTCTGTCACAAGCAGGAAAAGCCACATAGCAATCTGGGAGCTTTAAATTTATGAATATAGAGTTCTTTTTCTAGAAGAGCTCAGGTAAATTCAGAAGTGACCTCTAATTCCCAATACAAGGCTGGTCATGTAGTGGGAGCATAATAAATGTTTGGTGGCTCCCATTAACTTTAGCGGTGGGTGCAGCTCTGATGTCAAGGGAAGAAATTACCCTCACGTTCCCCCCTTCCTTGTCACCTTGCTCTGTAAGGCCTTTTTCTAATTTCTAGCCAGCCTGGTTTTCATTTCCTGTCTAATTTCTGTTTCTACTTGTATCTCTTTTTTCTTTTCTTTTCTATTCTTTCTTTTTTTTTTTATACTTTTTTTGTTGTTCTTTTTGCCTTTTTTTTTTTTTTAGAGACAGTCTCACTATGTCCCCCTCAGTATAGTGCTGTGGTGTCACCAACCTCCAACCTCCAACCAGCAACCTCCAACTCCTGGGTTTAAGCCATTCTATTGCTTCAGCCTCCCTAGTAGCTGGGACTACAGGTGCCTCCACAACGCCTGGCTATTTTTTTTTGTTGCAGTTTGACTGGGGCTAGGTTCAAACCCACTACCCTCCGTGTATGGAGCCAGCGCCCTACCCACTGGGCATAGACACTGCCCTTTTTTTATACTTAAAAAAAATTTTTTTTATTAAATCATAAACACATAGATCCATGTATACATTAATGCATTTATGGGGTACAATGTGCTGATTTCTTATAGAATTAGGAATGCTTACATCATACTGGTTAATACAGACCTCATCTCGTTTACTTAATTATTGTGTTAAGATATTTATACTCTATACTTAATAGATCTGACATGTACCCTCGCATTATGCACTGTAGGTGTGATCCCACCATAGTCAGGCTTTCTAGTGTGCTGTGGGCCTTCTTTTTCTTTTTCCTTTCTTTTCTTTTCCTTTCCTTTCCCTTTCCTTTTCTCTCTCTCTCTCTTTTTTTTTTTTTTGGCAAGAGGCAGTACTCTTCAAAAATTTGGTCTAACAGGTAAAAGTGGGGTAAAAATAATGGGTGCTCAGATGCTTTGGGCAATTAAAAAATTCCTGTAGTCCAGCAAGATTTAAGTGGTGTGGTAGAATTTGTTTAAAAAAGGAATTTAGGTATCTTACTGATTTATCATTTATTTTGTTTATAGTAGCTAGTGTTTTAAAGCTTAGGAGGTAGGGGTGAGTCATAATGTATCATTATTTCTAACTTCTATAATTTTTTCAGTTAAGAGAACTCAGTCAGTGAAAAGAAGGTTGCTGCTCTGCTGAGTATCGGGGTGAGCAGAGGCAGGAGAGCAGTGTGGGGCTAAGGGTGTGTTTGGGGGGGCTGAGGGCCCAGCCTGCAGTGCAGCTGTGAGGTTGGTGTGAGGCTCTCCCACCTGCAGGGCCCTGGAAGCCTGGCAGGCTGTCACCACGATTTAAAGTCCCAAGAATGTAAATTAGCAGGAGGTAGGTGGATGGTGTCATTGTGGCCCTGAAAGGCTTCCATAAATCCGTGACACTGGAGCCTCAGCAGACTTCCTTCCAGCTGTTTTCTGGAGGCCACCCTGCCTCCCTCCCTTACTTGCTTTGCTCAGACTTCAAAAGGAGCAAGTCCTTGAATGGGCAGGATACTGGCAAATGGTCTGTCTTCACCTTGGCTTGCAGACTCAGGGGGGTTAGGCTTCACTCCCTGATGGCACAGCCACAGAATCCTTGCTCCATGGTGGGGCTCACATTCTGGTTTTTGGAGTAATTTGACTTTCA
Source organism: Arctocebus calabarensis (assembly GCA_963573935.1). Classification (NCBI taxonomy): domain Eukaryota; kingdom Metazoa; phylum Chordata; class Mammalia; order Primates; family Lorisidae; genus Arctocebus; species Arctocebus calabarensis. The sequence continues at coordinate 2,257 of CAUYON010025867.1, read as the reverse complement.
ACAGTCATGGTGATGAGGGAGTTGTTAATGAAACAAATTCTGTCGTGTTGGATAAACACATTGGAGCACAGTCTGAACAGTGCACAGGAATGGTCTGTTCCTTCCTTCTATCCTTTGTGCTTTGTTAACAGAATGTCCCTGGCACTTCTGTCCTCCAGCTTGCTGCCAAAAACTTAACTCCGCCCTTGCATAATACTGGGGACACTGTCAGAAGGTCACTGAAGTCTGTCTGTTTGAAGGCAGATGTGAGGACTAAAGTCCTGCCAAGATCCCCAGGACAGTTTCCAGTTTTAAGGTTTCCGCTGCCACCCCCTACTTCCTACCCTAGTTCCCAAATCCTCCCTCTAGCTGAGGTGGAGACTTGGGGTCTAGGGTCTTCAGTGTCTTGACACCAGGAGACACATCTCTACTTTTCTTTTCTTTTCTTTTTTTTTTAATTGCTGTTTTTGGCCAGGGCTGGGTTTGAACCCGCCACCTCTGGCATAAGGGACCTATTCCTTTGAGCCACAGGCACTGACCTACTTTTCTTTTTTTTCAGTACCATGCTCACCAGGCTTTAAATTTTAGGGAAGAAGCAGGAGTCAACTCAAGGTCAGCTGTAGGAAACTTTGGTTCTGTAACTCATTTATTTCTGTTAGGGCAGTAATTTTCAACCGGTGTGCTGCAAAAAAAATGTTAAAGATCATTAATTAAATTATTTTTAAGACGTTCAAAGCACAGTAAGTATATCCTTTTTTTACTCTTTCGTTTTTGATCAACATAATTTAAGTGTGTCGCAGAAGTTTAACTATAGGTTCAAGTGTGCCATGAGATAAAAAAGGTTGAAAAATACTGTGTTAGGCAAGTAGGCACAATGGCTTCTTGTAGCAGAAAACAAAGTGGGAAATTTGACCTCCCAGTGGGTCTTAGCATCTGAAGAATAAGATTCAGGTGTCTTTGTACCTCAGCCAGTTTGCATTCTTGTCTTCCTTGCACTGCCAAATTCCTTTTAAAACCACAAAAAAATAACTTGTAGAGAAGTAGCCCGAAGCCTAAGATTCTTTCCCCTGTGCGCTTGGTCTCTGTGGCTGCTTAGCTCAGGAGATGGGGTAACATTTTTTCATGGTAGAAGGGATGGAGGTTCCACGGCTGGGAGGGGGAGTCAGTTGGGCTTCTGTGCTATGGCCCGTCATGAACAGTCTTGGCCATTGGGCTTACGAATGTTTGGTTGGTTTGTTTTGGTTTGTGGGGGAGAGGAATGAAATAGGAGCAACAGACAGATCAAATATCTCATCACTCCTGGAAAACACTGTCATGTCACATGTGCAGGGAAGAGTATTATCTGTTACCTCAGTGTATAAAAGTTGAGCATCCCTAATCCCAAACTTCAAAACCTGAACCTTTCTGAGCACTGACATGCCACCCCAAGTAGAAAACTCCACACCTAACTTTATGTGACAGGTCACAGTTAAAACTTTGTTTCATGCACACAATTATTTAAAATATTATGTAAAATTAGCTGTAGCAATGTGTACAAGTAAATTTCCTCTTTAGACTTGGGTGCCATCCTAAGATATCTCATTATGTATATGCAAATATTACAAAATTTGAAAACATCTGATATCTGAAACAGTTCTGGTAACTCGGCCTATCATCTGTCTTGCACATGCCTTTTGCCTACTGGGTCTGTCCTGGCTCGGCTACTTTCTAGCTGTGCAGCTTTGTACAACCATTTTCCACATCTGATAAATTAATATTCTCTTATAGGATTGCTGTGAAGATTCAATGAGTTAATAAAGGCAAAGCTCTTAGAATGGTGGCAGGCATAAAATAAGCAAGCATTCAAATATTTTCTTTGCTAAGATTTTCTGTGTATGTATGGTTCTTGTTCTTGTTTTTTTTTTTTCACTTTTTTTTATTGAATCATAGCTGTGTACAATAATTCAATCATGGGGTACAGTGTGCGGGTTTCACATACAACCTGAGATATTTTCATCAACCTGGTTGACATAACATTCATGAGACTTTCTCATTCCTATGTGGCATGAGATAGGATCCGTATTTAGACATTTTCTCCTGACCCCTCAAATATGGACCACAAGTGTGATCTGACCCTTTATCCTCTCTCCCCCCTCCCTCTCCCTCCCCCTCCCTCCCTCTCCCTCCCCCTCCCTCCCTCTCCCTCCCCCTCCCTCCCTCTCCCCTATCCCCCCGCTTCTTGTGTAATAACTGGCTTGTAGCTTTCACTTGAACGATAAAGAATTTGTCTCATATTAGG
>CAUYON010025866.1:0-17899 GCA_963573935.1 Arctocebus calabarensis | reverse complement strand
ATATTTATGTTGAGTACAAAGTCCTTCCTTTTTTTCTTTTTCTTTTTTTTTTTTTTTTTGAGACAGAGCCTCAAGCTGTCACCCTGGATAGAGTGCCACGGCATCACAGCTCACAGCAACCTCCAATTCCTGGGCTCAAGCGAGTCTCTTGCCTCCACCTTCCAAGTAGCTGGGACTACTGGCGCCCACCACAACGCCTGGCCATTTTTTGGTTGCAGCCATCATTGTTGTTTGGCGGGCCCAGGCTGGATTCGAACCTGCCAGCTCAGGTGTACATGGCTGGCGCCTTAGCCCACTGAGCCACAGGCGCCGAGCCTCCCTCCTTTTTTTCTTTAAGAAACAGGGTCTTTCTCTGTTGCCCAGGCCAGTGCAATCATAGCTCATTGTAACCTTGAGGTTCTAGGCTCAGGTGATCCACCTTAGCCTCCTGAGTAGCTGGGACTACAAAAGCATGTCACTTTGCCTGGCTAATTTTTTTTTTTAACTTTTTTTTAGAGATGGGGTCTTGCTTTTGGTTAGGCTGGCGTCTAACTTCTGGCCTCAAGTGCTTTTCCCACCTTGGCCACCTATGACTTGTGTGCCTGATCATAAATCCTTTTTTAAGGAGATTTATTAAATATTAAATGGATTATCTTAGAAGGATGCACAATCTGTTGTCCTGTGTGTGCTTGTTTATTTATTTATTTTGTATTAAAACATCTGGGTGGCCCCTGTGGCTCAAGGAGTAAAGCACTAGCCCTATATACCAGAGGTGGTGGGTTCAAACCTGGCTCCGGCCAGAAAAAAAAAAAAAAAAAGAAAGAAGTGGTACATAAGTAGAGGTTTAAAAAAAAAAAAATCATCATAGGAGGATGTCCCCTCTATCTTAAAAAATAGTATTTCTGATGAGGCCAAGTAGTACATAGTCGTTCATAGTGGCTAATGCCTGTAATTTCAGCACCTTGAGAGGCTGAAGCAGGAGGGATCATTTGAGGCCAGGAGTTTAAGAACAGTCGAGGTAACAAGGCAAGAGCTCCATCTCTTAAAAAAAAAAGAAAGAAAGAAAGAAAATTACCCAGACGTAGCGTATGCTCATGTAGTCCTAGTAGTCCTACCTACTACGGAGGCTAAGGCAGAAGGATCACTTGAGCCCAGGAGTTCAGAGCTATAGTGAGTTATGATCCTGACACTGCACTTCAACCTTGGCAACAGAGCAAGACCTTGTCTCAAAAACAAAAAGCATTTCCTTATTTCTGGGAGAGTTGAAAAATCTGACCATCTGATTTGAAACAGAGGAAGGGAATCAGTTGATTCCTTCTGGCTTTATTTACACAACACACAGATGTCTGGCTAGAGAGTAAGGGCTTGGTCTGAGCCATTGGATCCCAGATCATGGAGAACCAGTCCTGTATCCCACATCCTATGCATTATGGTTGTGAGAAAATGCTCATGTGTAGGCTAGTTGCATGTTTTTGGAAGATAAATAAGTACCTGACTTTACCCCAGAAAGTCATTTAGAGACCAAGATCTTACAAAAGTAATTCGATTAAGTAAATAGTTATCAGGCATTGCACTAAACTCTGGTGACACAAAGATGAAAAGAAACTGACCCAGGTTTTGTGGAGCCTGTAAGCTAATGGGGGAATTAGAAAAACAAAGTGTAGTCATGTGACACTTAATGACAGTTCATTAGTTGATTTTGTCATTGTGTGAACACCCTAGAATGTACTTACACAAACGTAGGGGGTATGACCTACTGCATACCTTGGCTATATGGCATAGCCTCTTGCTCCTAGGCTACAAACTTACACAGCCTACTACTGTATTGAATACTACAGGCAACTGTAATATATTGGGAAGTATTTGTGTAATCAGAGAAAAGGTACAGTAACAATATGGCATTATCATTTTATGGGGCCCCCATCTATATATGGACCTGTGGTCAGTCAGTGACGAAAGCATCATTATGCAATGCATGGCTGTAATGTCATACACAGGTGGTAAGATGACAGCTGTGCTCTAGGATATGAGTGAGTGCGTGAGTAATTTTGCTTGGAGATTTAAATAAAAGTAAAGAAAGGCAGTATCACTTTACTCAAGGACTTTAAGGCATTCTTGGTTGCCCACTTAGAGGTAGGTGAGGTGGTCTTTATTTTTCTAAGTAAAAAGATACATGCAAAGTTAACGAATTGAAAAACTGGCTAAGTTTTGAGGACATCAAACAGTCAAGGTGGCAAAAAGCCAAGGGTTCTCTACAGGGACGGGGGTGGGGTGGGTAGAGTCTAATGAGGCTAGTGCCTACTGTAATGAGCTGGTATCTTCTGCTCACTGATGCCAGAAAACCATGCCATCTAAAAGTTACTTGCCTTTGGGATGGGAGAATTAATTACTCTCTCATTAGTACTCTCATAGCACTTCACGGTGTATTTAACTTTGGGCTTTGGTTTAGTTGGGAACAGAAGATGGACTAAGGAAGATAGTAATACAGTGTGTGATCAGTGTCCAAAGACAGCTGTTGCTTCCAGAATTCTCAATAGACAATTCTCAAGACAGCCCAAGGTTATCAGAAAGAATTCACAGAGGTAGGGGTCAAGCTAACTTTTGAATAATGGTTGGAATTTCAGTGGCTATTGGAGAGGAAGACATGCATTTTGGGTAAGGAGATTGTCACCTGCCCAAAAACAGGTGCTGGGAGAGTGTTTAGGGGCTAGAAAGAATGGTGGTTTGTTAGAATAGAGCATAACAGAATAGTGGGAAATGACTGAGCCCCATTGTAGGTTCTTAGCTTAAATATGAGTCTTTGTTTTCTACTTTAGAGTGTTCTCCCATAGGAAGAACCTGATCGAAGTAAGAAAAATACACTTTCTTGGACAACTGAGTTTTCAAGAGAAAGAGAATAAACATATGTCTGTGTGCTTGATTCTGTTGTGGGCCTTGTCGTTTTGTGGCCAGCACATGGGGAAAGGGGATGGGTTCATTTTCAAAAATGTTTACTGAGCTCCTATTATGCGCCAGGTGCTAGTCTGGGTGCCAAGGTTCACTGGTGAACAGACACAAACCTTTCCCCTCAGGGATGACTTTGTAATGTAAATACGGTAAAGAAGGGACGAAGTAGAGGAATTATTTGGTGTGATGGAGTGGTGTGATGGAGTGAAGTTGGTTTAGAGTGATGCATCCCCAAAGAAGATTTTACCTGCAGCATCTTCCTTTCAGTTAGATTACAAAAAACTGAATGCTTCAGTTCTGCACTTGTAGGTCAACAGCCGGGGTGCCAGCTACATACCCCAGAGCTAGCGGGTTTGAACCCAGCCCAGGCCTGCCAAACAATGACAACTACAACCAAAAAAAAAAAAATAGCCAGTCTGTTGTGGCAGTCATCTGTAGTACCAGCTACTTGGGAGGCTGAGGCAAGAGAATCGCTTGAGCCCAAGAGTTTGAGGTTGCTGTGAGCTATGATGTCCCAGCACTCTACCTAGGGCGATGTAATAAGACTCTGTCTCAAAAAAAAAACAAACTGAATGCTTCTCTTGAGTTTGGAGAGTTAGAGCCTCAATTTCTGTCCTTAAGTCAACCAGAGGCCTCTGTTTATAAGTCCCACTTGACTCCATTCAGACCTGAAATTGGTTCTGCAGTTTGCCTGAAATTTTCCTGAGGACAACTAGTGACCCTAGATCCAGGTTCCTGGGGAAGAGCAAGATTTCGTATTTTCTTTCTTTCTTTTTTTTTTTTTAAACTATCTCCTTCTGTCGCTTGAGCTAGAATACAGTGGCATCATCACAGGTCACTGTAACCTCAAACTCCTGGCCTCAACTGATCCTCCTGCCTCAGCATCCCAAACAGCTAAGACTATTTAAAATTAGCCACACCACCTGCCTAATTTTTCTATTTTTTGTAGAGATAGGATCTCACTATGTTGCTCAGGCCAAGCCAGAGCTCTTGGCCTCAAGCAATCCTCCTTAGCCTCCCAAAATTGTAGTTTTTGGAAATAGTCTTACTCAGTTGCCCAAGCTAGAGTGCTGTGGCCTCAGCCTAGCTCACGGCAACCTCAAACTCTGGGTTAAAGCGATCCTCCTGCCTCAGCCTCCCAAATGGCTGGGACTACAGGCACACACCTCCATGCCTGACTAATTTTTCTATTTTTAGTAGAGACTGGGGTCGCTCTCTGTCTGTCTCTCTTTCTTTTTTTTTTTGTGAGACAGAGTCTTACTCATAAGTAACTCTGGGGTTAAGTACCATGGAGTCTAGCTCACAGCAACATCAAACTCTTGGGCTCAAGTGATCCTCTTGTCTCAGATCCTCTTGTCTCAGCCTCCTGAGTAACTGGGACTACAGGCACCCAACACAACACCCAGATAGTTTTTATATTTTTAGTAGAGATGAGGGTCTCGCTTTGCTCAGGCTGGTCTCAAACTTCTGAGCTCAAGTGGTCCTCCCACCTTGGCCTCACAGAGTGCTAGGATTAAAGGCAGCCCCTAAATCATAGTTTTAATAACCAAATCACCCAGGGGTGGTGGCATGCGCATGTAGCCTTGGGAAGCTAAGGTGAGAAGATTGTTTGAGTCCAGGGATTCAAGCTTGCAGTACGTTATGATCTTGCCGTTGCAAGACTGTGTCTATAAAAAATATATATATGCACCCATAAACTCGTATATGTGTGTGTATACATATATAATCCTGATTTAATTATTACAACTAAAAAATTTAACAGAACATAATATATTTATAATTGAAGTGCAGAATTTCAATGCTAATGTACTCTAGGAAATTGTAGATTTCTTTGTCAGCAATAACCTAGAGTTATGTGAGTTCTTAATTAGGCAAGGTCTTTGGAAACATAGTCCTTACATAAAATGCAACTGCCTCATATTTAAACCCTGGATATTTATTCAATGTTTATTATACTCATTTATGTGCTATTTTGGGGATATGAAAATGAATATGATGAGATTCCTGCTTTTAAGGGTAGCCCTCTAATTGTCTTAGACTATTAATTTCTAAATGGGAGTCTTTAAGTAATATATAAATTTGAAGTCAACCTTTTAGTACATTGAAATTGAACCTTAACTTAATACACATAGCTCTTTCCCACTGCTAGCTGTGCAGGAAGAGAGAATTTTTTTTTTTTTTTTTTTTTTTACAGGCACCAGACAAATGATCACCAGATGCCCAGGTACCAAAAAATTAGGCTTCTAAAATCTCTCAATGTCAATTCCACACGAAGAGCAGTTGAGTTGGCCCACATGTGCTACTCCCACACAAGCCCCTTTTTGTGTGCAGAGCTTTTTTACTTTCCAAGCTTGATACCTCTTGAACCACCTCAGGTCTGTATCCAGATTCAACAATGACTTTTGGGCCTCAACCAAGAGTCTCTTTTGTTTAGAGCCGGTAGCCACCCCTTCCACTCAGCTTGGCACAAATTAGCAGTTGAAATTGAAGGAAGATAACAAGAAGCCTGGAAATGTTTTCTCCAGGGCTATTTTTGGATTAGTGTGAGATGATATGCACACATATCTCTTAGAGCTTCACTGGATCTCAAGATTTTGAGAAACCTTTGGGAAACCTGTTGAGCAGAATTTTTATTAGTTGAAGTTTTTTGGCATGTATATTTCTGGGTGATTTTATAATCTGTTAATATTTCTCAAACTTGAGAACACAGAGCACTCAAGATTATTTCCTCAGACCCCAGAGTTTGAGAAACACTGATCGTGTGGTTAATGATTTCATAGTTAATAAATTGAAGATTATTAACACTGTTTTACAGGCTTATCTTTTTTTGAAACATTGTCTCACTCTGTCCTTGATAGGGTGCCGTGGCATCATCATAGCTCACAACAACCTCAAACTCTTGGGTTCAGGCAATCCTCCTGCCTCAGCCTCCCAAGTAGCTGTGACTACTGCCACCTGCCTCAATGCCCAGCTAGTTCTTCTATTTAGTAGAGACAAGGTCTTGCTCTTGCTCAGGCTGGTCTCAAATTCCTAAGCTCAGGAGATCCACTCTACTCAGCCTCCCAGAGTGCTAGGATTACAGGTGTGAGCCACTGCGCCTGGCTATAAAGGTTTTTTCTGTTTTACTCTTGCCTTTGGCTGTTCCAGCTGATATAACAAAATACATAAACAGAGTAGCTCATAAAACAGTAGAACTCTAGGGGTGGTGCCTGTGGCTCAGTGGGTAGGGCATGGCCCCATATACTGAAGGTGTCGGGTTCAAACCCAGCCCTGGCCAAACTGCAACAACAACAAAAAAATAGCTGAGTGTTGTGGTGGGCGCCTGTAGTTCCAGCTACTTGGGAGGCTAAGGCGAGAGAATTGCTTAAACCCAGGAGTTGGAGGTTGCTGTGAGCAGTGTGACGCCACGGCAATCTACCAAGGGTGATAAAGTGAGACTCTGTCTCTACAAAAAAAAGAATTCTATTTCTTTTTGTTGTTGTTTGTTTGTTTGTTTTTTCTGGGTTTTGGCCAGGGCTGGGTTTGAACCCGCCACCTCCGGCATATGGGGCCGGTGCCCTACTCCTTTGAGCCACAGGTGCCACCCCAAGAATTCTATTTTTTATAGTGCTAGAGGCCAGGAAGTCCAAGATCAAGGTGCTGTCAGATTCTGTGTCAGGGCCTGGTTTCTGGCTCGTAGATGGTGCCTTCTCACTGTGAACTCAGATGTTTATCTTAATGAAACTTGGATCATATTTATAATTGTTTTCTTGCTTAGTAAAATATCATAGATGTCTTATTTTTTATGGGTCCCTGTGTTTCTTTGGTTTTTTTTTTGTTTGTTTGTTTATTTTTTGAGAGAGAGAGAGTCTCACTATGTCACCCTCAATAGACTTTGGTGTCACAGCTCACAGCTCTTGGGCTTAAGTGATTCTCTTGCCTCAGCCTTCCAAGTAACTGGGACTACAGGTGCCTGCCACAACACCTGGCTTTTTTTTTTTTTGAGACAGAGCCTCAAGCTGTTGTCCTGGGTAGAGTGTCGTGGCATTACAGCTTACAGCAACCTCCAATTCTGGGCTCAAGCGAGTCTCCTGCCTCTGCCTCCCAAGTTGCTGGGACTATAGGCGCCCGCCACAATGCCCGGCTATTTTTGTTTGGGTTGTAGCCGTCATTGTTGGTTGGCAGGCCCAGGCTGGATTCGAACCCGCCAGCTCAGGTGTACGTGGCTGGTGCCTTAGCCCGCTGAGCCACAGGTGCCGAGCCAACACCTGGCTTTTTTTTTTTTTTTTTGCCTTTGTCATTGTTGTTTAGCTTGCCAGGCCGGGTTCGAACCCACCAGCCTCAGTACATGTGGCCAGCACCATAACCACTGTGCTGTGCGTGTTGAGCCTGTTTCTTTGTTTTTAGAGTGACCACTCTTGATGGTCATACCCTTGGAATAGAAGACAAACCATTCAATTCTGGGAGTTCTGGGAGCTGGACAAGTTAAATGATTTTCAAACTTTTTTCTTCCAGTTCAATAAGAGTTGAGACACTTAGTTGATGGATGTGCATGCAGGGAGAAGCAGGAGTGTCAGAGTGCCGCCACCACAACGGTTTTAGGCTTCCAAGACAACTAGACACCTCAGAGAACCCAAGGTCCCGGGGAAGAAAGTTTAAAAATCACCGATGTATTCTATTAACTTCTTTTAGAGATGGGAAAAGAGGGGCCCTGAGAGATTGAGCTTGTTGATAATCACATGGTTAGTCAATGTCATTTTCAAAAACAGGCCCAGTGACTTTCAAGTTCAGTGTTTTTCCCCATGTGTCCCTAGCCTTTCTCTGAAAAGCCTTGCCAGACATTCTCCCAGATGCCCTTATGCTTGATCACTCTTTCCCCTCATGTTATAGCTTATTATTTTGCCAGCTGAATTGCGTAATGTGTTGGGCTTATTTCTACCTCACCCCATTCCAATTTTTAAAGGTCTTCAAATTCTTCATTTCATGAGATGAACCAAAGTTTTATACTGACAGTATTAACAGTCATCTTTCCCAACTTTGAGAAATTTCTAAGTTTTTCTCCTAGTAATTTTTCTTAGTCTTTTTCACCTTCTCTTCCTGCTGTTAGAAGGCTGTATGTAGCTGGTGAGAAAATGAATGAAGAAATTTTTGCTTGAATTATAACAAAAAAATCCAAGCCAATCATGTTGAGTTTGACAGGTCCTTTTTATTACAATGAATATAATTATGAAAATATTGTCATGCTTTTTTCTAGCAAGATGTCATTATTTCACAAGAGTCCCAATGATTTCACCTGTGAACCCCTACCAAAACCCCTAGCTTTCCTCATATAGCAACAATAATGAATCCTTGCATGTCCATCTTCCAAGAGAGAGTTCCTTCAAAGCAGGACCCATGCCAGAAGGTGAAGTCTTGCAATTACAAAATTTAACACCCCAGGCTCAGAGCCTGTGGCTCAACCGGCAAAGGCGCCAGCCACGGGACACCTGAGCTGGCGGGTTCAAATCCAGCCTGGGCCCACCAAACAATGACGGCTACAACCAAAAAATGGCTGGGCATTGTGGCAGATGCCTGTAGTCCCAGCTACTTGAGAGGCAGAGGCAGGAGACTTGCTTGAGCCCAGGAATTGGAGGTTGCTGTGAGCTGTGATGCCACTGCACTCTATCCAGGGTGATAGCTCTAGGCTTTGTCTCAAAAAAAAAAAAAAAAATTTTAACACCCCAGAACAATTACAATATAGTAAAAGGAATAGGATAACAATAATTTACATCCTTAATGAAATAAGCAGTTACTTATCCTGGGTAAATGGCTATTGTAGCATAACTTTTTGATCATGACACTCACTGGAAAACTGTTTGCTTAAACATAGTGGTTTACTTTTTAGACTTGCTTTTCTAGTCCTACAGAATGTTTAGGATATTTGCATTTGTTACTACATTTATGTCATATTCATTTGCTAGTCCCAACATCTAACATAGTACCTATTGCTAATGTTTGTTAAATGAATAGTGAATATTCTCTATACCCCTTGGACAACTTTATTAAGGACAAGAATTCCTACTCCATAAGCTATTCTTCAGGGTAGAAAATGAAAGGAAACACAGGAGAAAACTGAAAACTAATTATCTGTTCTCCTTCCTTTTTCTTATCCTCCCTCTTTCAAGATATGCTAATCCTATATGCTGATGAACTCCTAAAATGTTCTTTACCTCTGTTTTGTTTTCTTTTTTTTCATTGTTGTTGTTGTCCTTTACCTTGGAAAGTGATTTTTTTCAAAATCTAGAAAATGACTATAGGGCTGAGTGTGGTGGCTCGTGCATGTAATCCTAGCACTCTGGGAGGCCAAGGCAGGTGGATCACCTCAGTTCAGGAGTTCCAGACCAGCCTGAGTAAGAGCAAGACCCTATCTCTACTAAAAATAGAAAAACTAGCCAGGTGTCTTGGCAGACGTCTGTAGTCCCAGCTACTCCAGAAGCTGAGACAAGAGGCTCAGTTGAGCCCAGGGGTGTGAGGTTGCTGTGAGCTATGATACCACTAGGGTGATAGAGTAAGACTCTGTCTCCCAAACAAAAAAACAAAGAAAAATGACCATAAGGACAAAGATAGAGTTACAGAGACTAGATTTCACTTCCTGTGTAAAAAAGTTAAAAATCAGACAAAATGTATGAAACATTTTTTTATTTTTATTTTATTTATTTAATTTTGAGACAAAGTCTTACTCTGTTGCCTGGGTCTGGAGTGCAGTGGCATCATCATGCTTCACTGCGACCTCAAACTCTTGGGCTCAAGCGATTTTCCTGCTTCAACCTCCCCAGGATCTGGGACTAAAGGCACCTACCTAATTTTTTCTTTTCTTTTGTTACCCTGGGTAGAGTGCTGTGGCATCACAGCTCACAGCAACCTCCAGCTCTTGGGCTTAAGCGATTCTCTTCCCTCAGCCTCCCAAGTAGCTGGGACTACAGGTACCTGCCACAACACTCAGCTATTTATTTTTTGTTGCAGTTTGGCCGGGGACGGGTTGGACCTGCCACCCTCAGTATATAGGGCTGGCGCCTTACTCATTGAGCCACAGGCACCGCCCAATTTTTTCTATTTTTTGTAGAGGTGGGGTCTTACTCTTGCTCAGAGTGGTCTCAAACTCCTGGCCTCAAGCAATCCTCCTAGCTCAGCCTCCTAGAGTGTTAGCGCTACAGGCATGAGCGCCTGGCCCAATCATAGTTTTTAGACAATGGGTATCAGGCAGCACAGGACAGTGACTCCTGAGATGGAGTCAGTGATGAGCCCTATATTTGAGCCCTATGTCTGCCCGGTGAAAATGGCTTTAAGTTCACAGGGGAGAGTAGCAGAAAACGAGAGACAGAGAGAGAGAGAAATGCATGAAGAGAAAACTCTGGGGATCTGTGGTGTTTCCCTCAGATCTTAAACTGATATGTATGGGAAACTACCCAAGTCCTGGGAAAGAACCCTCAAAAGGGTTGGAGGAAATACTACTTGGAGTTCACACAGGGCAGAAAATAGTCTGTGTTCCTACCTTCTGCAAGAGTGCAAAATTCCTTATAACTCATATGACATCAAACAAAGTACTCAGAAAGGTATTGCCTCTGTATATGAGTCCTAGACTAAAGATTTACAGAATTTATAAATTGTGGTACATGTATACCATGGAATACTATGCAGCCTTAAAGAAAGATGGAGACTTTACCTCTTTTGTATTTACATGGATGGAGCTGGAACATGTTCTTCTTAGCAAAGTATCTCAAGAATGGAAGAAAAAGTATCCAATGTACTCAGCCCTAATATGAAGCTAATTTATAGCTTTCATATGAAGGCTAAAACCCAATTATAGCACAAGAATGCAGGGAAAGGGGAAAGGGAGGGGAGGGGAGGGGGGAGGATGGGTGGAGGGAGGGCAATTGGTGGGATCACACCTATGGTGCATCTTAGCAGGGTACTGGTGAAACTTATTAAATGTAGAGTATCAATGTCTTTATATAGTCATCAAGAAAATGCCATGAAGGCTATCTGTAACAGTAAGATCAAAATATTTCTGAATGTATATGAAGCACATTGTGCCCTATGATTGCACCAATGTGCACAATTATGATTCAATAAAATTATAAAAAAAATGATCATTGTTGGGTCTTGAATGGAGGCTGTGGGAACTACAACGTGTTTTGACAAAGAGGATTGTTTAGATCTGACTGCAACGCTGGGCAGAGGTCTAACTTAGCTGGGTTGTGTCTTGATTTTTAGTAGATCATGAAATTTTACAATCAAGCAGTTTGAAGGCAATAGTATAAGCTTAACCCGAAGTTGCAAAAACACAAATTGGCTGAGAGAACATCACAGTAAGAGGTAAAGGCAAGTTGTTAGGAGGCTTAGACAGGTGGTAGGGAGGGCGGTGCTAGGGAATTATACGTCTCAGGAGCCCTGGAACCCAACCAGGATCCGATGAAAGAACCCTCACTCCCGGCAAAGAACCGAAAAATGAAAACACTTTGTTTTAGGTCATGTTCCACCAGCATCAGACCCAGAGAAAATGACACCAGAGCATAGTTACATGAGAGGGACTCTAAATACCAGAAAAGAAGCAGAGAGGTAAAACTTGGAAGTGAAGGCACCCAATAAAGTGTGCGATTGAGCCGGCTTTACTGTGGGAAACTGGGGCTTCATCATATAGGAAAACTATTAAAACTGACATCCTTTAAGAGGTGAATGAATCAGAGAATTACACACTGGACACTGCTGGTTCAAAGAGAATAGCCTACCAGGGCTTCAGAGGAATCCCTGGGCCAAAAAGATTTGGAAAGAACATGGGCCGTCCTGAGATACAGTGAAGGGCCCATAGTGCCAAAAAATCATCCCTAAAATTCATCCTGCACACTTGGATATCCGCCATAATCTACTTTTACAACAAACCCGCTCACTGTTCATAGGAGTAAAAAGGTACGAAAAATAGTTTTCTATTTTATATCTCCTTCCTTGTTGCATTATCTCAACGTATCCTGGAAAAAAAAAAAACACAACTGCATTTTTGGCATGTTTGTGATTTTTTTATTTGAAAATCTTGGGGACAGACATTTTTGAAAATGAGAGTTTTCATTTATCATAGAAAGACGGGGCATTGAAGATTCTGTGTGTAGCTTCCCACGCCGGTGAGATTTAGGTCAGCGTTGTCTAACAAAATACACTAATATTACCGCTGTCCTGAGGGAATGCTTACACTAAGCAGTGTAAATGAAAATATAAATAGGCTCACATCAATTCACGGCAAGTTTGAGGTTGTCTAGATGCAGCTGGGCAGAAGCATCCTGCATAATTAAGTCTAGAAGAAAATCCCCAAATCTGAACTAGTTCGTTTATTTATAAGTTTGAAAATTAGGTGGGAAAGAAACCTCCAGGTAACCATGAAGCAATGTGTCTTAATTGGTTTTCTATTGCTCTAATAGAATACCAGGGACCAGGCAATGTATAAAGAAAATAAGTTCATTACTATTTTTTTTTTTTTTTTTTTTTGCAGTTTTTCCCGGGGCCAGGCTCAAACCTGCAACTCCCCCGCCCCCGCTATAGGGGCCAGTGCCGTACTCCTTGAGACACAAGTACCGCCCAATAAGTTCATTTCTTACAGTTCTGGAATTTGGGAAGTCCAAGGACATGGCTGGCATCTGGTGAGGGTATTCTTACTGCATTGTAACATGCCGACAGATAAGTGAGCACCTGAGTCAGAGAGACAGCCAGAGAATAACAGGAAAGTCGAACCCACTTTTCTACCCACCCACTCGTGATAATTAACCCGCTCTCATCACAAGGGCATTGATCCCCCACGACCTAATCACATCTTAAAAGCCCCAATTCCCAGCACTGCCGCCGTGGCAATTAAATTTCAACACGAGTCTAGAGGGTGACATTCAAACCACGGTACAGTGGAAGTTTTAGAGCTCAAGGAAGTAGTCTTTCTAGAAAGAGGCAGAGGAATCTCTGGGATTAGTCTTATTTATTTTTAATTTATTCTTATAAATACGTAGGCACTGAAATGTTCTACCACACCAGTTTTTGAAAAGTCTTACGTTAAAATGAAAAAGGCTAGATAAATGTTTCTTCAGAAAGTGTAAAAATCATAAGGTAAAAGCCAATCTTACAAATTAAAGAAAAATCTTCAAATCTGGAACCAAGATTTTGCCAGAAGCCGATATATGATGGCAAATGTTGACACGGAACTCAGAGCACTGCCTCGAGGTATGACTTGGAAACCTAGCCACACTTTTTCATCTTCTCCAGTCGGTCTTCCCCATGTTTATAAATTTGGAACTATGATTTGGTCAAAGGGTATTTATGGTACTGAAATAAAGTACTCCACCTTGAATCGTTCTATAAGCTGTCCTAGTTCTCTGCGTAAAATGTGCTCCCTTGTAAAATGGGTGCCCACGTGTTTGGACCAAACTTTCGGGAAAATGCCTTTTGAACAAGTGGCCAGCTCTCCGCCTAGAGGGATACAGCTGGGGAAGGCTGACAGTCATCTGGTAAATATGAAAACGTACCACCTTCCTTTCCTGCAGACGCCTACTCCGTGAAGGCTGACCTTTCTGTCTCTGCGGGGAGCTCTTTCCTCCCTATCCAGTAGTGGCTGGAGAGGTTGAGAAGGCCACGTGGGTATAGACAGCAGGGCAGAAACCTCAGAGGCTTCTAAGGCCCCTGGTAGCCAGGCACATCCCTTGACCACGTGGACTTCTAAGTTCCTCTCCATGCAGAGACCTGACCAGTCCCACCGCTGCCCCCGCCCTGATTGGGGCACTCAGTGGAGGATACTCCAGCCAGCTCCAGTCTGCTCCCACCAGATCCCAGACTGGACCCCCATGTGCCAGGGTGCAGGGTCAAGTACAAGGGTGCAGTGGCCCCAGGAGACCTGCCCGGCTCCCCTGCTCCTAGCCGCACTAGCCATGTATAATGTGCATCCTTATTTTTCCCTCAAAAATTTGGGCAAAAGAGTGTCCATTATACACAGCAAAGTATGGTATTAAATGTAAAACCATAACTTTTTTCTCAAATGATGTTAAAATTATTGGAGTCAATTTAACATTAAAAACAAGTTTGGGGAGGACAAAGTGAGACGTATGAGCTGAGCCTTCTAGTTGTGGCTGTGCCAAAACTCCTGCCCTCACTGCCTGTGCTTCCAAATTTTTGCTTTTGATTTTAACGACATTATGTCTTATACATTTTTAAGACTTGCCTGGAAAGTGTATAAACTCCTGTGTTTTGATTAATAGAAATTCGCTCACTGGAGAAAATATGGAGGCTATTCTAAAACGCTAACATCTTTAAAACTATTTCTGGCTGAGTTTGCACTGTCCCAGCACATCAGGTTTTAGAGAAAGGACTTGTTGACACATGTACCATTTTCTGGATTCAGCCAAATGTCTAATGCAAGTTTTTTCACTGAAGATCTTTGGAAGTTTTTCCTACTTTTTAAAACTCTTTTTTAAAAACTGTGTGTGGCAGAGTAGCGTGTGGGATGTGAGCTCTCTTTGCTTTGAACTATTATAACATTCCTCTATCACAGCCCTTTTCTCGGTGTATCGTAATGGTTTGTTTACTGTTCTGTCTTTCTCATTAGAGAGTTGCTAAGAAAACATCATCTTCCATCCGGCCTGCCCCACACTGCTTGTTAATACACTCAGTACTGCTCAAATTAAATCGAATAACGCTTTGTACCTCGTTGGTCTCGTCTTACACAACATTCTGTATAGTAATATGTGCTTGTTTTTATTCCATTAAAGTGTTGAAAATTGCTTGAAATATGGAGCTAAAATTTTATTCTGTTTTTGGCATAGGGTAAATAAAATCTCTGGGTAATTGAGTGCTGAATGGTGCTAAGGACGATGTTGTTGCTATTTCTGCATGATACCATTGCAACATCTTCACTTTTATTATGACCAGCAACCTGAAAACCCGAATACAAATGCCGGAAATTCTAACCAAGTGAAGGAACAAGAGAAAGGCATGGTAAATCTTCAAGTGCTGTGTGTCTTTGTAATGAAAAGTTGGGTAGACACCCAATGGTGATATTGCTAGGTCAAAGGGTTGATTGTTTGAACCCTGGTGATGGGCACGCCTGTGGCCAGGACTCAAGCCTTACATGTAACAACAAACATTTTAACCAGAGTGTCATAGTAGGTAATATTTTGAACTTAACAAAAGAGAAAGGAATGAAAGAAGAAAGAAAGAAATGGGCTAACGCTTTGGGGAGCAATAGATGTTCAAGTATTTGTGAATAGTGGGCAAGGTAACATTGTTTTGGACAAATTTCTGAGTAATTACAGTTAAAAAAGTGGCTACACACTGCAACATGCAAAATATCAAATTTAAGGGAGATGCGAAAAAAGCTTTACAATAAGCCAGAAATTTAGCTAAGTGTCAACATTATTAAGATTATATCTGAGGTGCCAATTCTTAGAGGTGTGGATATACAAAACTCTTATGAGATTATAGAGGCATGAATGGTATATCATCAGTTGTATTATAAAAATAAATCATGATTATAATTTTCATTTTTCCATCTTGATATAAATACATATTTTTGTCATGGATCATATGTGGCCAGGGTATATTTACATATTTTGAAATATGCAAATAGTTGATTACATATTCTTCTAGTGATTCTACAATATTTTGGATTATTCATTTTGGGGTTTTATTTAGAAAGCTTTGTCCTCTGGTAAATTCTGAGCGTGAGTTAAGTATCTTGCATTCTCATACTCACACAACCTAATAATATCCAAGAGGACATTTATGTATTTATTTGTGAATTTATTTCATTATCTATGTATTTTTTGATAGCATATATTTATTTTTCTATTAGCATGATGTCAAAGTAGTAGCACTTTAATCACTTTATATCAAAGGAAGAAGATTCGGTATCTAAGAACAAAATCAGACTTAAATTGCTAAATGAAATGTCTGGGTTTGAGGCTCTTTGGCATACAGCAGAATAGTGAATGGGATGTGAACACCTTCCTTTAGAGCTTTTAGAGTCAGAATTAGGGTAAAGATTAAGGTTTTAACTTCTCTCTAATATTTAAGGTAATGCAAGTAGCCCTAAGCATTTCTGCAATTTCTCCTACCACATGAACTGTGTAAACCCATCATAAAAATGGAGAGAGGGTGGCACCTTCAAATAAGAGCTAAAGGTATTGGGCGGCACTTGTGGCTCAGTGGGCTTTGTACTGGCCCCATATACTGAGGGTGGCAAGTTCGAACCTGCTCTGGGCCAAACTGCAACAAGAAATAGCCGGGTGTTCTGGTGGGCACCTGTAGTCCCAGTTACTCGGGAGGCTGAGGCAAGAGGATTGCCTAAGCCCAGGAGTTGGAGGTTGCTGTGAGCTGTGTGATGCCATGGCACTCTACCAAGGTGATAAAGTGAGATTCTGTAAAAAAAAAAAAAAAAAAAAAAAGCTAGCTAAAGGTATAAAGGTATTGATGATTTATACCTCTCAAGATTTAAGTTCTAAAATTTGTGTTAGTGATATCAACGTGTAAGGAAATGAAAAAATTAATGATTGCAATTTTAAAAGAAAACATTTGAGAGAATAGGAGCTCAACATCTCACAATATAGGTAGGTATTTATTAGGTAAAAGAGAAATACAATTTTTTTTTCTTAGCAGGGACTTAATGTACAGGGCCAGCCAGTAAGGTTGTGAAAGAGAAAAAGAAAACAAAGCTTGAGATTTAAGGCAAAGTCAAATTTATTTTATGTTTATCTTATTAGAGAGTTTTTTTTTTTTTAGCAAAGCATAAAGTCAAGGGCTCCTTGCATCCCAGATGTGGACAGGACTGTTAAGGGCATTCACTTTGCTCTCCATGGAGCCATGTTTTATCCCTTCTCTCTACCCTTTTCTACTGGAATGACTACTATTATTTTATATATATTTGAGTTTCTTTGATGTTTCGTATTTGATGTCACTTTCAAACTCAGTTAACAATCGCAGCTTCTACTGTGCTTTTTCTTTCTTCTGGTCCTGTTAAAAGAAATGCCCTTTGGTAAATACCCAACTTGGAAAATTCGATCGGCTGCTTCACATGAATTTTATTATTTGTAAACTAAAACATGACATGTTCTCATCGTTCCTACTGTGATTATTTCAGTAAGTTCTACTCGTCCACGTGCTTCACAAACCGTAAGAGGCTCTGTGCAGTTTGTATTTAGAATGTAGCGGCGGTGGTTTTTATGTTGCCTGCTCATTTCTTTCCACATGGCCAATTCAGAAATTGGGGCTAGACTGGCTGCCCTCCAGGGCATCATTAGCCGTGACCTTGTTATTTAATGTTAACTATATACCTCATTCTTACCCCGGTTGGAGATGGCTGCAAGGCAGTGCAACTGGAGCGTTGCAAACCAGGTGACACGGGCAGGTGCCGTTTCTATTTCCCACGCCTGTCAAAATAATGCCCAGATCACCAGCGGGCTGGATCTGTTTCATTAGTTTTGGACAGATCTGAGAGTATCCTCTCAATTTATCCTTTCACAGACATTTCTTGAATTAGAGGAATTATTATTATTATTATTTGAACTTTAGATCAGTATCATTTCAGGGAGTGAGAAATCCTTTCATGATTAGTCAGCTCTGCTTCAGTAGTGTAAATTTTAAATGTTTAACACATAATGAAAAACCTGAAATGAGCAAAGAAATGAAAAGTGCACCAATGAGTAAGCTAGTCTGATTAATTCTTATTTCATTAACCTTCAACAAATTGCTTTTTGATTTTGTAGTCCTTCCTTCCTCCCTCCCTCCCTTCCTTCCTTCCTCCCTTTCCTTCCTTCTCTTTCTCTCTCCTTCCTTCCTTCCTTCCTTCTCTTTCTTTCTTTCTTTCTTTCCTTCCTTCCTTCCTTCCTTCCTTCCTTCCTTCCTTCCTTCCTTCCTTCCTTCCTTTCTTTCTTTCTGTCTTTCTTTCTTTTGTTCTTCTGTTCTTCCTTTCTTCCTCTCTTTCCTTTCTTTCTCC
>CAUYON010025863.1:0-26944 GCA_963573935.1 Arctocebus calabarensis | reverse complement strand
CCGTGGCATCACAGCTCACAGCAACCTCCAATTCCTGGGCTCAAGCGAGTCTCCTGCCTCTGCCTCCCAAGTAGCTGGGACTACAGGCACCCGCCACAACGCCCGGCCATTTTTTGGTTGCAGCCATCATTGTTGTTTGGTAGGCCCTGGCTGGATTCGAACCTGCCAGCTCAGGTGTACGTGACTGGCACCCTAGCCCATTGAGCCATAGGCGCTGAGCCAATTAAAATTATTTTTAAATAGATTTGTTCCTATTAATCACCATTGTTTCCATAGGTGCTTATTTTCATGGTGTAAAGGAAAGGACTCATGGAGATTTGAGGAGAGAAGTGAAGGAAGGGGGTGGTTTGGTTCTCATTTTAACATCTGAGAAATTGGGGTTGGTGTTGAGGGATGGAAGGGCCATTCCTGAGAGGGATAGTATCCTTCAGATGTCGATCTTTAACCAACTTCTTGTCTGTGGGCTTCACTGGTGTGATTTAAAAATGATTTTTTTAAATTATCTCTCTCTTTTTTTTTAAATCACAGATTACAAAAGCATTCGATGTGAGCACCTGTGACTCAGTGAGTAGGGTGCTGGACCCATATACTGAGGGTGACGGGTTCGAGCCCGGCCCCACCCAAACTGCAACAAAAAATAGCTGGACAGTGTGACAGGCTCCTGTAGTCACAGCTACTTGGGAGGCTGAGGCAAGAGAATTGCTTAAACCCAAGAGCAGGTGGTTGCTGTGAGCTGTGATGCCACAGCATTCTATTAAGGGTGATAAAGTGAGACGATGTCTATAAAAACAAAAAGTATTTGAATAAAATAATATTTCAATAATTGTTGAAAAGGCCTCTTTTTTAATAATGTACCCAGGGAGATGAGGTCTTTTTTTGGTTAGATTATAACTATTGCCAGATGGGAGCAAAAAACCCTTTTACAGTTAGAATCAATCACTTTGCATTTACCCAACCACGAGATCCCTTACTTTAGAATCAGAACTCTGATTTTCCTTGGAGAAATGCTTCTCTAACCTTACCCCACACTCCATGCCTGGCTAATCATGCTTTTCCATCCTGCTGACTACAACGAGTTGGGTCAGAGGTGGGCATGTGTAATAGGCGAGACAAAAGGAGCATAATTTTGTTTTTGTTTTGATTGTTTAGGATTTATTGAGGTACAAGAGAGTCCCCCTTATAATTTTGAAGCATTATTTTAATGTCTAGGAAGGTCACATTGTCTTTTGCTGAGGTTGGTAAGCTGTGAGTATACAAGCAGATTCTTGTTTTGGGGACCTCCTAACTCCCATGTTGAAAGAATAAGAATAGCAGAAAGATGTGGAAATATTGATTTTTTTATGACATAATTTGAGCTTCTTGGTTTTGCAAAGATGAAAGTTATTTACCTGTGGTGTTTTGGTGTTTTTATCATAGACACATTATATTCTCCCCTCTCTCTCTCCTCCCTCTCTCTTCCCTTTTCTTATTTTTCCTAATGTCAGAAGGCCATACTTTATCTCTCCCCCACATGCAAATACAAGGAATTCATCTCGGAATTCCTAGGTGATAGATCTTTTTATGACTGTTCTATTGCATATTTTAGCACTCATCTTTGTAGACAGAAGAATCTAGCATGCAATCAGGAAGAGATTTAATCCAATGTCGGGTTTCAGACTGACTCAGAAGCCTTCAAGCATTTGCTATAAAATGAGTTAACAGGCACAACATCAGACGGAACCATTCATAGAGCTGCTGTCGTTGCTAATAACCACCTCTGCTGGAAGCTTCTGCCACTACCACAGGCTACAGAACCATGCTCCCTCTGCCATGACCCTTACTATGCCTGTTTATTAACTTCAAATTAATGGCTCCTGCCTTCCTGACTGATCAGCAGAACTTAAATCAGACATCACGTTTTAGCTGCAAGGGAAGCTAGGAATTTAATATATTTTTTTTGTTCACTTGAAGGTACACCTGGGCCTTCAAAATATGCAGAATATGTTCTGAAAGATCTGAGTGAGCATGAGCAATTATTGTCCATGCTGGCTGTAGAGTTCCCCATGTAGATAATTTAGAGTTAGCTGAGGAGCACTTTGATATTTATCATCTCAGTTTCTTTGTGAGAATTGATACCATCCTGCTGATTAAATTCATGAGAGATTTGCTTTATAGGAGCCCCAAGCTGCCCCACAGCCCATCTTAGCCTGAATATATAATCAAAAAGGCTCTCCTAGTCAGAAAGACAATGGCCTTTCCTAGTCAGGGGCACATACTCCGTACTCTCATTTGTGACACCATGTTATATAGATGAGCTTTTTCCTTTCAGAAAAATTAAATGCATAGTAGCAGATGTTGGTGTTCATCAGTATGATAGCTGAATATAATCAGTCCTAATAATCAAGGGGGAAAGAAAACAAATATAAAACACAACTGATTGTATTTTGGATGATTTGTCATATTTTTCAGTATAGGAGGCTATGCAAATGTCAAGCTAGATTGTGTAACTTCTCAAGCATTCAACTATAGCAGAATGGATGTGAGGTGTCCTGATCCAGTCTGGGGCTCTGTATTCTCACCACTTAGCACTTGTACTGTCCATTCTGATATGCTGCGTGCCACTGAAAAGAGGCTTTTACTCCATAGTGGGCCTGAGTGTTTTTATCTGTGATGATGGTGATGGTGGTGGTGATGGTGGTGATGAGGAGGACAAGGAGGATCATTTGTTCAAGAAAAGAAATACCATATCTCTGTGCCAGGCACTTACCTAGCCATATTGTATAAATGTTGGTTCATTTCTAAAGTCACGTTTCTCTCTCTCAATGAAGTGTAATCTTAATAGTAATCTTCATTAGGCTGGAACTCCCATTCTTATTTAAATGTGTGTATTGAATGATGAGGGTGATGGTGAAGTGACAGTCAACACTGTATCAGCTCACTTTACATCTCAAACTGGGTCGAACCAGCTCTACTCCCACAGCACTAACCCACTTATACATGAAACTTTTCCTTGCTCCTTTCTCTAGATAAGGACATATTTTGGGATGTATTCGTGTACCACTAACTTCGTCTATGGATGACTGAGTCCACAAAAGCTACCTTCTCTTCCCAAATCCCAGGGTGGGACTATTGTCTCTATGCTGGTTATCGCGAACCAGTGCAAGGAAGGGGAGTGAACCAGAGTGGAATTGGTGGGGACTGAGAAAAATACAGCACAAGAGAACACACAGAGACAAAAGATGGGATCAGGAGGTCTGAGGGAGCTGATGGCTGCAGCCAGCCCCAAAGCACAAAATCAGCTTTATTTTATAGTATCTGTACAGGGTTGTCTATGGGGAAGTAGCATAGACAATATGGGGAATAGTATAGACAAAAGACATATTTTTGGTCTTACAGTATGATTAGAAAATGTAAATAACTTTAATAAATCATCCTGTTAATGGTTTCTACTGAACTTCGTTAAGATATGATAAGAAGTGAAAAGAGAAGGATCACAAGGATCTCTGCATACTTCTTAAAAATCAACTAGACATTTTTTCCAATCAGAAGAAAAAAAAGATATAAGGTGAAACTTACTAAATGCAGAATACATATGTTTTCATACAATAACCAAGAAAATCCCATGAAGGTTATATTGAACAGTTGGATGAAAATGTATCAGCTTGTATACGAAGCCAGCACATTGTACCCCATGATTGCACTAATGTACACAGCTATGATTTAACAAAAAAATTAATAAAAAATAAATAAAACCACACACCTACGTATTTTATAATTTTAAAAAATTAACTAGACAAAAAAAGAGCTACAGTGACTTCTGGCAGGGGGAGCATGAAGAAAGGAATATGGTTTGGGGAAAGGAGGAGAAGCAGTTGGAGGTTCATTCCCCGAATATTCCCTGGACTGTGTGGGCCCTGCCACTTTGCAGCGGCTCTCCACACTGGGTATCACAGGAAGGTGCTGGCTCCTGAGGTCACAGGTCACAGCTGTGAAGAACAGCTTGCTTGGTTGTTTGGGAAAAGCCAAGCCAAATGCGGAATTTGATTCAACACAAATTCCCAATCAAACCTTACTAAGATTTTCTTAATTTTCCCTGCACACATAGTAAATTCATACTCCTTCACCTCTCTGATGTTTTAATTTTTATTTTAGAATTTTTCTAAATATTAAACATGATGAAAAGATACTGTTTTAAGCATGTGAAGTTTGGAGAATCTCATGTGGGCTATTCTCAGCTACTCAGAGATGGTCTTTCTTTCTTTCTTTCTTTCTTTTTTTTCATTTTCTTTTCTTCCTTTAGCATTTCTCTTGCCCTCAGCCTCCCAAGTAGCTGAGACTACAGGCACCCACCACAATGCCCAGATTTTTTTTGGTAGAGACAGGGTCTCACTCTGGCTCACTCTGGCTCAGGATGGTCTTGAACATCTGAGTTCAGGCAATCCACTCACCTCAGTCTCCCAGAGCACTAGGATTATAGGCATGAGCCACCATGCCCAGCCAGAGAGATGGTTTTTCTTAACAGACTCCATGAATTTTTTTTTCATCCATTCATTCAAGATATACCTAAGAAAAATAAGAAGGGAGAATTAGGAAAAGAAAACAAGAAGAAGTAACATTTTATAAACATCTGTTGTAGCTATCATGACTATAGTATATAAATCTATAGAGAGGGGTATACCAGAAGTCTGGCTAGAAAAAGCTGTCCCACAGATAGAATGAAGACAACCACATGGCCTCCAAAGACCCATTCATAGCAATGAAAGGGGAGGAAAAAAAGAATAAGAAAATGGAGAAGATGGAAACAGGTAGAGAATTACTAAATGTTCCTTTGGGAATAGCACAATTTATCCCCTTTTTGTTGGAGAGAAGCCTGGAGGAATGAGTAGAGGGCTTTGACATAGGTTCTAGAAATTCTGGAGAAGGTACTTTTGCTAAGACCCTTAAGCCATATAACATGCCTAAGCTTTCAGCTGTGGATGTTTGGGAAATTATGACGACAAGGTGGCATTTGACTACCACAGAGATTTATAACTCTAAAATAGTTACTACACATCTTTATTTTGCTATTTGCTTTATTTTCTGTAATTATATTTATTTTTAGCAAATATTATCTTTATCCTTAGCATTTCCAGCAAAATTAATTCATTTGAACCATAGAATTCGCGAAGAATGCTTGTTGCTTACAAGTTTGCTTTTACCAAAGTTTGCCTCGTCCTCAGTCTCCTATACTTTTTATTTGTCCTTCCATTCCTTAGATCTACCCCAAAGGTTTCTGTGCCTGCTGCTTCCTTTTTGTGCTCCTTTCCTTAGCTCTCACACTTCCCATCTTACTCAATTCCTCACAGCCCTTGGGTATCATCAAAAATTGTGGGCAGCATACTCTATCTGCAGGTGATTCCTTGCCAGCCTGATTGGTCCATTCTCTCAAGGAGACAGTAATTCAAATACCTGAAAATGAGTTAGGAGTAGCTGCCATTAATGTTATCTCTCCAGGACCACTGTTAGATATGATTTCTTATACTTAAGAAAATTACAGAAATTATAACTCTTACCCATGACATATATGCATAGGAGACTTTAAGCCAAGCAACTTAGGTACATGATCTTATTATTATGTTCAAAGGAACTTATGAAGTAGATGTAAAACTTGCAAAATATTGTCCAATTCTGATTCAACATCAAGCTTCTGCAGTATTAAGATTCTTTAGCTGCCTGGGTGCAGTGGCTCATGCCTGTGATCCCAGCACTTGGGAGGCCGAGGCTGGTGGATTGCCTGAACTCACGAGTTTGAGACCAGCCTCAGCAAGAGCAAGACCCCCATCTCTAAAAAATAGCCAGGCATTGTGGCAGGCCTCTGTAGTCCCAGCTACTTGGGAGACTGAGGCAAAAGAATCACTTGAGCCCAAGATTTTAAAGTTGTCATGAGCTAAGATGCCACAGCACTCTACTGAGGGTGATCAAGTAAGACTCTGCCCCCCTCCCCCCAAAAAAGAGGCTCTATAGCTGAAGATTGTAGTTAGTCATTAATATTTTAGGATCTAATGAAGTGGGATGCAAAATACATTCATTTTTGAGAGAAAAGAATAAGAACTTTCTGGTTTGATAGATGGAAATAGAATGATGGAAACAAACTAAGCTTCCCATTCCTGAGACACCGATGGTACATTTTAAGTGTCAGCAATTCCTTCTCTCTTCATGACTTTAAGACCAGACCCAAACACCTCCTGCCTTAATAAACTCTTTGCCTAATATTGTGCATTCTGAGTTCTTAGATTTGAACCCAGTATTACTCAGTGAACACTTGCATATACACTTTGAGTTATTCTTTCTCTTCTTCTGAGTCTGTTGTCTATAGTTAAGTGATGATGAACAAGAGGGCTGGCCCCAGACATTATTTATTTCTTACTACTCACCTTGACCACTCATCAGAAGTGAGTGGTGTTGCTAGATAAATCTGATAGCCACATTTAAGTGATACTATCAGTGAACCAATCTCTACCATTTTAGTATCTCATTATTGTTGATTTTCACCCTCAAGCCTTAAAAGCCGAAAAGAGGAAGTGAGGCTCATCAATTATTTTTAAGTCTTTAGGATTAACATCTATGGCATTTATTATACAGACACTTAAGAGAAAAGAAAACCAAAGCCAAAAAAAAACACTATTTACTGAACACTTACTACATGCCCAGTGCTCTCTTAAAATGGATGATGTTACTGAATTTCACAGCTACCCTATGATCTAGAGACTCTAATGATACACATTTTAGGAATATGGAAATTAAAGCAAATAAGAGGTGGAAATAGAATTTAACAGAGACTAGATGAGTACTAAGGCCAAGATGATTATTAATCCTGTTTCCTTAATCATTACCATATTGTTTCCGTGCATACATTTTATTTATTTATTTATTTATTTATTTATTTATTTATTTATTTATTTATTTATTTTTGAGGCAGAGCTTCAAGCTATCACCCTGGATAGAGTGCTATGGCATCACAACTCACAGCAACCTCCAATTCCTGGGCTCAAGCGAGTCTCTTGCCTCTGCCTTCCAAGTAGCTGAAACTACAGACACCCGACACAACGCCTGGCCATTTTTTGGTTGCAGCTGTCATTGTCGTTTGGTGGGCCCGGGCTGGATTCCAACCTGCCACCTCAGGTGTACATGGCTAGCGCCTTAGCCTATTGAGCTCATACATACGTTTAAAATCAAGTGTATTTTTCCTTATGTTTTAAAAAACAAATCTTCCTGATAACAATTCTATAAATGCAGAGTTTAGTCCCCCAATTGCCTACTATATTGTAGGCAATGTTTGAGATACTGGTGACACAGCAGTGAATAAAAGTGAGAGAAGAATCTCTGATTTTATAGTATTAAAATGAGAGTGGTATAGGTAGAAAATAAACAAAAAACCCTCAGATATATTAAATTCAGCCACAATTAAACTAGTGTGTTCAAAGAGGAATGTTTTACTTCATGTTCATTAAAAATACACAAACCTGAGAAAGAAAAGGTAAAAAATGATCAGAACTGACTATGACTTTGCTAAAGCTAAGAGTCCCAGGTTGTTGGCAGGAACCCATTTTCTAAGGATTTTCAGAATCTCAGCCCAAGATTGCAGCTTGAATGTGACAAAAACCTGCAAAAAAAAAAAAAAAAGGAAAAATGTTCCTCCAAGCCATGAACCCATGGGCTTTGACAAGTTCACTTCTTACTTCAGAAAGATTGTCTTCCACCTCTGAGCCATAGAATGATTTTTTATAATAGGTTTTTACAGAATTCCACTTACAGGCTAAGTCCCACAACATGTAATATATGTTGCATGAACAATCATGCTTGTTCTTGACTGCACTCTGTCTTAAATAAAATTGTGGGTTTGAGAGTTGTTAGCAAAAAAAAAAAAATTCTTATTTTTAACATTCTCTCTCTACCTCATATATTTAACATTAATGTCTCTTTATCATGTTCTTTTCTTTTACAAATATACATGATCCTAGAATTATAATCACAAATATCTGAAGCTTTTCCAGTGAATTTGAGCTCAGTTGTCTAACTCGCAGTTTGGTGACAAGGCATATGGTATGAAAAAGACACAAATTGCCACCTTGTGATATTTTTCATCGATTCCCCTTCACCAATCAAGGAATAATTTGATTTATTCAATATTTATAGGACCAAGTTTCAAAATGGCATTTACAGTGGATGAGAGTCATTTGCAAATTAAATAAGAATCTAGCAGATATTCCAGACATTTTGACGGGAAGCACATTACTAAAACCTCTGCTTCCTTTTTCTGTTGCTGTGTCTATTCTCTATCACGCATACCACTGGTTTACCCTCCAGCTCACCCATCACATTCCCATCCAAAAGGTGAACTGCACCAGCGATTTCACTTGGAAGTGGGACCAGATGTTTCAGTTGCTCCTGGGCAAGAATGAATTAACATTTTAAGTACTAGGTAGTGGGAATGTTCAAATATTATATCATCTGGAGTCTCTGATTTGTAGCAAGACTACTTAATGAATGTCATAAACTTATGATGAACAGCAAACTATAAAGCATGAGAAGGAAAAAGTCTGAGAAAAGTTGGCAAGCTAAGAATTTTGTCAGCCTGAGGACATCACTGAAGTGAACAGTTTGATGTTGTCTTGTTTTTTTTTAGTTCTTGCATATCATATTGGCTGTAATGCCAAGAAAGAAGCATTTGAGATTGCCTTTCTTAGTTCAATAGATTGTGGCAATATCCTCTCAAGTGGTGAACACGTCACCCGGCCAAGAAACTGTCTTAGCTTTTTGGTGACTTGAGTACCCAAATCTGTTTGCTGAAATTATACTGAGTCCTCCACACAATTGATATATTGCTGTATGAACTACCCGTTAAGTTCAATAGCTAGGAATTCAATGTCAATTGCAAAAAAGGTACAAAAATTTAGAACAAGGTCAATTGATTATTGTTATATTTCATATATACAGCATCTGGATTTTTCAAGTTATAAATAACAAACTAGATTCTTTTTCTTCTAGGCATTTTGGTACTACATCTATCTGTGTGTATGTGTGTGTGTATAGATATATATATAATATATATCTGTATATATATGTAATTATCATTGTGCTCATTTTGTTAAAATTATAATTCACTATACATTTTCTGATCCACCAATTGAAGAAAGGACTTGAAACCAGTATCTTATGTCTCTTATTTTCCTTCTTGAAAGTAAAAAGAGGAGGAGCAAAGGGTAGGAGCAAAGGGAATCTGGGGAACAGCTACGAGGGCTGCTGTGGTTCAGGAGTCTAATTATAAAAGGAGAAGAGTTATCTCTGTGAAATGCATGGTATGTTTCATGGAAATCTCTTGATGAGTGGAGATGATAGTGAGTGCCATTCATGGCCCTTTGATCCATCTCTCTGTAGTCCTCACAGCTAAACTAGTCAAATACTGCTTGTAGTTCAGGTTGAGTAAATGAGTTCTCTCCCTTTTCTGTCTATGTTAGCTCCAGTATTGAGGCCTCTACCTTCAGCACCAATCTGGAACTTCAGTCTTTCTATATAGCATCCCACAATTAGAAAGTATCTGAGCTAGAACATAGTCTTCTAACACCAATCCCAACTACCTTTCTACTTATTCATACCATATTTCCACTTAGAGAAACAAAATATTAATACCTGTTTACCAATACTCATAAAATACCTATGCTATTTACAAAGTATGTAAAAAATCATCTGGGGAAAAATATTAAGATAACAGAATTTTTCAATTGCTAGGATAAAAAAAAGACTCATTTTCACATTTTGTTGCCATGTTAAATGTAAAAAATGAAAAATGTCATTGGAAGTTAATACCAGAATTTACAAGCCATCGATTTATCTTTTCCTTTCTCTTAAGACCCTTTGATGTATGATTTTATTGGTTGCACTACTTTAAATTAAACTAGAGAAACACTAGGCTTTATGAGTGATTGAAAGTGATAAGCATTTGCTCTCATAATTCTGAAATGAAGATAAGAGGCCACTGCTATCCCGAGTCAAATGTACAAATGTTAATTCCAGTAATGCTTTCAAATTGGCACTCCTTACTGGCATCATACTGAGGCAAGCTTTTATTTTTGAAAAAAATCAACAAAAATTTAAATAGTAAAGAAAAAGTATATGTGAATAGTCACCTTACCATTTATTAGATTACATTTAATTTCATATTTTCCCTGAGAAATGTCAGCCCCCGAATAATTACAAATTATTGACAATACCAAAAGTTCTCTTCTAGACAAATTCTTGATGTTCTCTTCCATTTCATGTTTTTTCAGAATTTCTACAGAGTTTTCAAAAATATACTATAGTTCAAATTGTATCTCCTTTACTGTTTTCCTGCCTCCATTAGTGTGTGGTACACATATTAAATACACAGAATGGAGCTAGGAAGTAGGTGCTCAAAAATTCTTGCTAAAATATAATTTCTTCTTTTTGTGGGTTAATCAAGTCACATGCAACTAGCTACAACACAATGAGATATATGTATACTTATAGGGAAAAGCACACAAAATACTGTGACATCCAAGGAATATATAATTCTTACTAGATGAAAACAGTTGTCATGGTACTTTATAGAGGTGTGGGTATGAGAAGAACTCATATCTACTCTAAATGTGGTGATCAGGAGACAAAACTAGAACAAACTAAGAACAAAACAATTAAAAACCACTCTGAAGTAATGGAGTACTCTATTCAGGCAGATCCTGAATGCCAGGCCTATTAAGGATAGAATAGATATTGAAGGAGAACAAAGAAGGAGTGGCGTGCTTTAACTTGTGCTCTTAGGAAATCAATTACATAGACTCACCTGAAGGGGACTTGAACTAGAAAACCTGTTAGCAAGCTGGTGCTTTGACCCAAGTCAGAGACAGTGAAAGTGCAAACTAAGACAATTGCAATGAAAACAGAGAGAAAGAGGCAGCTTCAGGAGCCACTGTGGGAGTACACCAGACAGGACCCTGGAAATGATGTGCTATCCTGGGAGAGGAAGAAATTGAAGATGGTTCTTAAGTGTGAACTTGTTTGGTAGAATGATAGTATAGGTAACAAATAGGTAAATAGCTGAATAATGGTTTTCAATAGATCAATCAATCCAGGAACAGGGTGGTAACTTCCTGACACATTCTGTTGAGAAATGTGGGGCCAAGTTGAAGCCCTCTGAGAAAGTGCATGGTGATGGATCAGTTTCATCTGTCACAGGCAGGATTAAATAACAACGGTGTGGATGGATATCAGTTTATTTACCACACTTGATGTCTTACACAGAAGACAGAGTGAGAGAGAATAAGAAATTCAAATTTACTGCTTTACTTCACTTACTTCTAGCTGGCTGAATATTATAAAGTTTACTGTGTATTGCCAATACATTTCCTATATATGTATGATATCTAAAATATATATTATTATCTATATATGAATATATAAAATATATACTATATATATATCCTATATATAATATATAGAAAATTATACAAATATACATTTATGTATGTTATATGCACAAATTATGTATATATAATGTATATGTCATATAATATATATAAATACATTTGTATATTATATAATATATTAAGTTATATATTATATAATTAATATAAAATATATAATAATATATGATATATAATAATTATGATATTATATATAATATTATATTATAACATATAATATATGATGTATAATAATGTATTATGTAATACATATGTATATAATATATTAATGTATATTATATATTAATATTTATATTATATTATATGATATTACTTCAATATTATGTTAAATATTATATATGATATATTTTATATGTCAAATATAAAAACATGTAATATACTATATATTTATAAATAAAATATATATAATATTTAATATAATGTAATATATATTTATATATAATGTAATAGTATTACAGATATTTCTATTTAAATATATATTACATTTATTTATATTTATGTAATGTATTTTTATATGTAACATTTATATTACATACACTTAAATTTCATATTTAATATTAATGGCATTAATATAATATCAATTAATATATTCATATAATTAATTAATATTAAATATTACATTTATATTTTAAATATATCTAATATAATGTAATATATATTTATAAACAGAAAATGTTTTATATATAATACTTTGGTTTGATATTATATATATTTATCTTTAAATATAGAATATATATTATATGGAATATATATATTCTATTGTTAATATATCAGAATAGAGTGCAGAAAATAGGTGTTGAGATCCCAGCATACTCACTAGGACCTAATGAGTTTGATTATCAGGATAGAACATACAGTACAAGAATCATTCAAATTACAAAAGAGCACATGTTCTTTAAAGCAAAGTTTACATTCCACTAACAAGAATCTAGAATGTCCCATATTGAGTTTACTTCATGAATACCATTTGTATTTTATCAAACGATATGCAGATCTAAGTAGGCAATATAATAATAGCTGACATTCACAAGTCAAAGAATATATAACTTTTCTGGCAAATGGATTTTTTTGTTTGTTGGTTTTTTAGTGAATGCTCACGGTGACCTAGATAGCTTAGTGGTGTTATTA
Organism: Arctocebus calabarensis; assembly: GCA_963573935.1. Lineage (NCBI taxonomy): Eukaryota > Metazoa > Chordata > Mammalia > Primates > Lorisidae > Arctocebus > Arctocebus calabarensis. The sequence goes on along the minus strand of CAUYON010025863.1, from coordinate 14,357 downwards.
ACTCCATTTTGTAGGTGAGAAAATTGAGGCAGAATGCTAGTAAATAATATGCCCAACAAACAAGTAGGAATTGATGAAGCCCAAATTTGAATCAAAGTACTATGACCCCAAAGTTATAGTCTTGGCTATTATTACATTTGAATGTGGTGCACTATCAAAGAATTCTGTATGGAAAGAAATGTGGATGTTTCCAACGAAAACAACAAATGACATAAAGTTGTTAATGAGAAACCTAAAGGAACCTCAAATGTCAGTGGCAAGTAAGTAACTGAAGTGAATGAAGTTGGTCGGGGACCGAATAGAACGAGATCACATATATCCTTTCTACAGGTAGAAATACTGGCCAACAGTTGGCATTGTGAACCTGTCCTAGTGAAATGCCTGAATTTTAGGAGCAATCTTTCTATTGTTTTAATATTAAAGACCACATAAAAATAGCTCAAAGACAGTATGGACCAGAAGGAAAGAATAAACAGCAAGTAGTTGGATAAGTTTAGCCACAGATTTCTAATTGAGCAACCTTTCCCTGGGGATGGAGTTGCTGATTGACAGATGTACACATTTAATTCAAATGGTGCCTGTGCAAAACATCCAGGCACAATTTAGACCTCAGCATTATTCCTTTGTTAATGACACCATGAAGTAAGATGCTGAGGAATTCAGATCTACATAATCATTAGAATTAGTTTTGTGACCCTGGGGAATACTGTTTTCACTCTTCCAATCTTCGTTTGATCACTCTTGAGTATTTCGAGGGCAAAAAAGGTGTTAGAAAGTAGTTTGAGATTCCTTAACATCTTTCCAAGACTAATTTTCTTTTTCTTTTGCCCTTTTGTTTCATTTTTTTTAATTTCTCAATTTCCATTTATTTTTATATATATATGTGTGTGTGTGTGTGTGTATATATATATATATATATATATATATATGTAATCACTAGGGTGTTTTAGACTTCTCCAAACCACCCTATAATTTGTATATATAAACCCAGGTGAAAATTTAAAGGGCCCAGAATGTGAAACCTTTACTTTCCAGCTAAAGAATGGTCAAAAAGTCCTAAAATTTGATATTTCTTAGATCATAGCTACTTGTAACAGTGGCGAAATCCAAAAGTGGTTGCACTTACATTTTGATAGAGCTTTTTAAAGCTTGGCTCTCTAATCTTGCTCTTGAGAATTGATCAAAGCATTTGAACATTTACAATGACCACATGATCTTAGAAGACATTGAGGCCTTTAGATTCTATAATTATACTCCTATAAAACATCTTGTCTTCAGGGGAAAAAAAAAAGTGTTTTATAGGACTTGATAATGCAAGGTTGAGAGCAACAAAATAATGACTAAATAAATAAATAAACGTGTGTTCTCTGAGTTTTCAATAATACTTTCCATAAATACCTAATTTCACAGAAGGGAATTTCTGGATCCAATATCTCATTCATGAAAGTTGCTTCGCTTTGTGTGAAAGAGTCTACAACACATACATTTTTGTGAAGTTTATAATGACATCCTGTCGAGCTTTCTGAAACCTAGTCATCTGTATAGGTCAAGTGTTAAATTTATTGTTACCAAAATTTGGGACATAGGGAAAATGTCAGGTGGGGGCACAGAAAACTTCTGTATCAGTCAAATCTATTTTAATATCAAAACTCTAAACCCACTGAAATTGCCCATTATATACGTGAGAATATAGCTTCAATATATAGCTGTTTAGGAACAGGAATAAGCAAGTTTCACGGGGAGCCAAAGCTAGAAAGTAGGTTACTTGTCTTTGTGCCTGTTCCGGACCTCAGGCAGGTCCGTAGTGTCATCTTTGTCATATTCATACTCTTCTTTCACTGCTGAGCTGGTTTCTTTGGGTTCATATTCTCTGTCACCTGGCCCAGTACAACAGTGTTTGGCTTATTTCAACACCTTTATAATTTCTCTTTTTTTCTGTAGGTGTGATCCTACATGTATTGTGTAATTGCAAGTATTACTTGTTTCTTGTGCATATCTATATATTCTACATTTAAACCTCGGTTGGCAAGACAGACTGACCTGGTAAGAGTGAAGCAAAACAGACCCTCTTCACGGAAAAATGTATCTGTCCAATCTATTCTGAGGTCAATTTGGCAATACATAGTCAAAATTAGAATGCATGTGGACATTTTTAAGAATCAATATTATATAAGTAAAAAAATGTTTATATTTCAGTACACACTTGTAAGTAGGGGAAATTTTTACTACATTATTAAGTGAAGAAGACTGAGAATTAGCTAAATGACCATCACGAGGTCCCATTAAATTAGAATTTGTTAATTCAATAGAATACGTCATATATACACACACACACATATATGTATATATACATTTTTAAGTCTATCAATTATATACAAAGAGGGCAGAAAATTGTTTTCATGTGTGGAATGAGATTATAAGAAATAGTGATAATATTAAGAAACATTAGGGCTCTATTTTGGAAAATCTTATTTTTCCTAGAATATACTTTTGCTGTTTTTTAAAAAATTGGCAAATCATAATTTGGAGAAAACATCATATTTTGAGAATGCACTATGATTAAATCAAGATAATTAACATACCCATCATCTCCCTTACCTATTTTTTTTTTTGTGATGAGACATTTGAAATTTACTTTCCTAGTTATTTCAAAATATGTAACATATTATCTTTGATTATCGCCACCTTGGTGCTCTGTTTTTAATGTTTGTTTGTGGAAATTTTACTTTTGGCATTACATCTTGAAACCTAAAGAAATAAACTAGAAAACAGTTCATAAAAAGAGGGTATAATGTGCATTGTGACTCTTAAACATCAAGAAAATTAGCTTAACATGGAGATGTTAGGTCTCTAGCCAGGCTCCATGATTATTAAAATGAATTCTGTTCACCACCCACAAAACAATTTGTACTTATATTATAGAAAGGCATGAATTAGACTCAAACCAACTTTATATCATATATCTTTCTAGTCATTTTCAAAAGTATGATGGTGATTATTAAATGTTTGAATGTTAAAAGCTTACTATATTTTAATCTGAGAAAACATTTATTGAGAACACTCTGGATACCCCAATAAATACTTATTTCTAATATTAAGATTTAGGCAATGTCTTGTGCAAGTGCAAAACTCTTATTGGGAGCCTATTAAAGTGCTACCCATTATAGTACATAATAGTACATTGACTCAAACTTTAAGTACTCACTGAAATTTGATCCTTACTCCTTATTCCTCAAAACGTATCAATTATCCTTACTGACCACTATATCTATGTTGTGTGTTTAACAATTGGTTCTAGAATGATGTGGCTGAAATTTCAAAGGAGCTATAAATGGTCATATCCATTTTACAACCAATACATTTATTACCAGTTCCATGACTTAACCATTTCATTAATAGGTGACTTCTTTGAGTCCTTATATTTACAAATTGATGTGATAGATTATAGGAGAATATAAAGATACAAATAAATGCCTACCATTTATGTCTAGTCTGAGAGCACATGAGAAATTATAAAAATAGTCAAGTGCTATCAAGAGAGTCTATGGGTTACTTATTACCTTATTGGCATCATGTCATGCTTGTAAATATAAATTTTAATTATTTGAAATATTCTACAAATGTTTATTAAACTTTTTATTTTATATTACTTTTAGATTTATAAAAAATTCTATGATTTTAAAAATAATTGCTCATATCCAGTCCTCCTCACCTTTTATCACTGTGGTACATGTATCACAATGATTTGATTAATATTAACACATTATTATCAACCAAAGTCCACAATTTACTCAAATTTCAGTAGTTTTCACCCAATGTTCTTTTTTTCTTCCAGGATGGATCTTATCCAAGATGCCACATTAGATTAACTATCAGGTCTCCTTAAGCTTCTCCTGGGGGTGACAGTTTCCTAGACTTTTTTTGATTTTGATAACTTTGATTGTTGTAAGGAGAACTGATGAGGTATTTTGTAGAATACTTTTGAATTGATATTTCTCTGTTATTTCTCATTATTAGACTGAGTTGAGTTTTGAAGTAGAAGACCAGAATCAAAAGATATCATTATCATTAAGTCAAATCAAGTGCCCATATCCTCATCAAAAATCGCTGGGCTTGGTGCCCGTACTCAGTGGTTAGGGCTCCAGCCAAGTACACTGGGGCTGGTGGATTGGAACCAGGCCCAGCCTTGCTAAACAACAATGGCAACTACAACAAAAAAATAGCCGGATGTTGTGGCAGGCACCTATAATCCCAGGTACTTGGGAGATTGAGGCAAGAGAATCACTTAAGCCTAAGAGTTTGAGATTGCTGTGAGCTGTGATGCCACAGCACTCTACTGAGGGTGATATAGTAAGACTCTGTCTAAAAAAGAAAAAAAAAATAGAAAAAGAAAAAGAAGCCTACCACTGCTTATGTTATCATTGTAGCATTGATCCAGCTGGTTGATGTAGTATTTGTCAAGTTTCTCCAGTGTAAAGTTACCATTTCCTTTCTCATTACCACAGTATACTTTTGCAATAAAGGAACCTCACTGTCAACACTGAAGTAGTGGAAATTCTGCTCCATTTTCTTGAAGGTCAAGTACTGATACACCTATTTAGAGTCCTTCTACATAGAAGGCATTTCTCGTCTCCCTCAATTTTCTTATTCTATCTTTGTTTAATAACAATATGGACTTATGAATTTTTTATAATTGGTTTTAAAATCCAATATTGCTTTGTTTATTCTGTCCATATTATTCTTTCTTTGACCATTGGGAATTCTCTCTTTGATGTATCTGAATTATTGTATGTACATGTGTGTGAACATGTGTGCCTGTGGGCATGTTTTGAGCGCTTTCTACCTTTCTGGAACCTTAAGCTGCTCTAGATTTATTTTTTATATATATTTTCTGCCATAAGTCTAGAAGAAGATGTTTTTTTTCCAGGAGTCCTGGGTCTTTTTTTTTGGAAAATGGTATTAGATACTAAGATCTGTGCATTAAATGTGCTCCTTGCTACAGGCATATTGCTGCTTCTGGCATCTCTCTGCACTCAGAGATAAGGGATACCTGTGTACACCAGTGCACGTGCATAGCAGTCTCAGAAGTGGGAACACACACCAACATAAGGAGGTAGCAAAAAAAAGTATTAACTAGAGACTAGTGCTTATGTGACGATCTATATTCTTTCAATCTTACAGACTCCACTTACTTCCAAAATTCTCACCTAATGTGCATGATGTAATGGTACATTTCCAAACTATTAAGAAAAGAATTGTGATGGATACGTTAATCGGTTCAATGTAAGCATTTCACCTGGTATATCAAATCGGTACATGGAACCCCATTAATGTACAAAGTACACAGTTATGATTTAATAAAAACAAAAAAATTTTTAAACAATAAAATAAATAAATAATCGGAATCACTCTGCTCAGCATTTTCTTCTCTGTCCTTTCAATGAAAAGTGGTTCCACATTTGGCACCACTTGCATTATGGTTTGCTTTTGTGTCACATTCCATGGTCTGTTCTGCGATTCCCCCAAACTTCTAAATAATTGCCATTTTAATTTACATGGGAGTGTACATTTTGGCTATAAATTGACATGGGCCTCTAGAAAGATAGTGTCACTCCTACAGAATCATCTCAAATAATTTCATCACCCTAAAAACTAATCTTTTGGCAACCTCTGATCAGTTGACTATCTATACTCTTTTGTCTTTCTCAGAATGCCATGTAAATGAAATTATGCTTTTCAAACTGCCTATTATACATTAAATTTTCAGCCATGTCATTGCATGGCCTTTTCAGTTTTCATTTGTACTGTCCGCTCCTGTTGATCACTAAGTTGATCACATTCTGCTGTATGAATATGCCACGTATTATTTATTCATTTACCTATGAAGCTCATCTTTGCTGTTACAAAAATAGGCATGTAGTTTTCTTGTTTTGGTATAGTAATACCATTGTTATTGTTTTTACTCTTAAGATAAACCTTGAACTTAAATAAATTCTCAGCATTTTAGTGTTTTTCACTTCCCACTACAAGTGAAGTACATAAAAGTGCTTTACTATAAAATTGTCATCTTAAATGGTTACTTATCTGGCTACGAGTGTACTTTAAATTCCAAATTCTGCCTTCACAGGTGGCTTTCTAACCTAATGCCTTAAACTTATCCCCCATGGACTGTGGGTAATTACCTTTTGTTGTCTGTCAGCCAGTTTTGTGTAAATGGACGCTGGTTATTTTGATCACAGTGTGTCTAATTTCTCTATTAGATTTCCCTGTAGAACTTTCTGAATGGCTTACCAAACTCTAAATAAATTACATCTTCTGAATTTGTTTTCAACTCTAACAAGAGTCCAGGAAGGCTATCAGTTGTGTTTGACGTGTTCAAGTTTTATTATCAAATACTATACGCCATCCAGCAGACCCTTTCCCCCCCCAAAAAAAGGCCTTTGGTACATTCATTAATGCATCTATAACTTCTGATGGCTTCCTAAAATGGGGATTTTTGTTCCCAATGTGTCTGCCCAAACATTATTCAAGTGTGAGTAACTGTGTCCTTTCTTTTTGCTATAATAATGATTCTGCCTTTAGTAATTTTCACTTGTACCCCTGTAAGATGCACCGTGTGATCCCACCAATCGGTACATCTTATAAGGGTACAAGTGAAAACTACTAAATGTAGACTATAAATGTCTTCATATAGTGATTAAAAGGCCATGAAGGCTATGTTAAATAGTTCAATGAAAATATTTCAGATTGTATATGAAGTCAGTACATTGTGCTTCATGATTGCACCAATGTACACAATTATGATTTAATAAAAATAAAAAACAAGAAAATAAAATGATTTTGCCTTTACCTACCTATTTACTCTCATCCCCAATTTCTGAAAAATATTTTGCCTGTTATGTCCTATTGATACCTCTTTCTTTTTTTTCTTTCTTTCTTTTTTTTTTTTTTTTTTTTTTTGAGACAGAGTCTCACTATGTTGCCCTTGGTAGAGTGCTGTGGCATCACAGCTCACAGCAGCCTCAAAGTCGTGGACTTAAGTGATTCTCTTGCCTCTGCCTCCCAAGTAGCTGGGACTACAGACGCCTGCCACAATGCCGGGCTATTTTTTGTTGCAGTTGTCATTGTTGTTTAGCTGGCCCTGGCCTGGTTCAAACCCCCCTTGGTATATGTGGCTGGCACTGTAACCACTGTGCTATGGGCACTGAGCCATCCTATTAATGCTTTTGATGCAAAGTCTGGAAAAAAAGCAGAAAGAAGAGAATTATAAAGTCTGGGGAAGTTACATTCACTCTTGAGCTGCCATGGTGAAGAAGAAAACTGATTAGGAAAGAAAGGTGATTTTTTCTTTTTTAAAGCAGATCAACCTTATCATGCTCAATAAATGGAGTAAAACATCTGAGCCAATTTGAAATTATTGTCTGCTTCTTAATTGTATTTTCTGGAATGTGGCACTGCCCCTAAGACTGAATCCAGTGGTTAACAGCTTCCAGGAGATTACACAAATGTCCCCGTGTCCCGTGTCATATCTAATTAAACCATGTGCAAACATAACAATAGTAATGGGAAATACGACTGCAGTCAGGATAATACAAGGTAGTGTGAAATACAGGTATAAAATGAAATAGTAATCTGTGGAAATTTGATAAACAATTCAATTTTTATTTTTTATTTATTTTTAATTTTTTTAACAATTCAGTTTTTAAAATTAAAAAATAAGAGCAGCAGATTTAGGAATTTTAGAACTAGCATTATTTGCTGTGGGAACCTGCAGGATACTAAAAAAGCACTTCCTAACTTTGTTTTGTTGCTATTCTACTGTAATTTTCTTTGGTTTTGGCTTATTCCCCCTAAGGAGACATCATAGAAAGAAACACACTAGGTCATCCAGACCTGGCCCAGGTCAGTTCACGGATGGGATTGGTGTTAGCAGCTACGGACATAACCGTCCAATCCGTAGGATTGAAGAATTTGAATTTCTCATCATAGTTCTGGTTCTCAAGAGTCCTGAAAACTTGGGCAACCACTTAACTACCTTGGTCCTCTAGTTTGCTCAGCTGTAGAATGAGTTCAGATACGATGAACGCTTGGACATTAGTCTTCTGTTTCTATCATTTATGTATTTTAAAGTGAGAAGTACAGAACCAGAAACCAAAAGATTTGACTTCCATGTCCACGTATGCTATTTTCTAGCAGCCAGTTTAGGAAAATATTCATCAAGAATCTGCAAACTGACTGGGCGCAGGTGCTCACACCTAATGCCCTGGCACTCTGGAAGGCTGAGGTTGGAGGATTCCATGAGCTCAGGAATTTGAGACCAGCCTGAGCAAGAAAAAGACCCTGTGTCTACTTAAAACAAGACAGAAAAATTACCAGGTATTGTGATGGGTGCCTATAATCCCAACTACTAGAGAGTTTGAGGCAAGGGAAATCTCTTGAACTCAGGAGTTTAAGGTTGCTGCGAGCAATGATGAAGCTAAGGCTCTCTAGCTTTAGCCTGGGCAACAGAGTGAGACCCTGTCTCAAAACAAAACAAAACAAAACAAAATGTATCTGCAAACTACTACTCGTGAGCCAAATCTGTCTGCCTGTGTCATTTTATAAATAAAGTTTTTTTGGAACACAGCCACACAGATTGTTTTGCATATCACCTATGGCTGCTTTTTTTTTTTTTAAATAATTTTATTGAATCATAATTATGTACTATGGTGCAATCACAAGGCACGATTCATATACATTCAGAAATATTTTTATCGTACTGTTACAGATATCCTTCATGGCATTTCCTTGATCACTATATAAAGACATTAAAACTCTACATTTAATAAGTTTCGCCAGTACCCTGCTAAGATGCACCTGATTTTTTTAGTTTTTATTTACTTCTTTTTTTTTTTTGAGACAGTCTCAAGCTCTTTTCTTGGGTAGAGTGCTGTGGCATCATAGCTCACAGCAGCCTCCAAATCGTGGGCTCAAGTGATCCTCTTGTCTTAGTTTTTCTATTCTTTAGTAGTGATAAGGTTTCGCTCTGGCTCAGGCTGGGCTCGAACTCGTGAGCTCAAGCTGTCCCCTGCCTTGGCCTCCCAGAGTGCTAGGATTATAAGTGTGAGCTGCTACGCCCAGCCTATACTGACTTAAAAACATTTATGCCAATAATTCCCAATAGGCTGTTTTAATGGGACATAGAAGAACTCTGTTTGAATACCTGCTATGGTTTTTTTTCTCTGTCAGTCCTTAATTATGGGTTAGAAGTCTCATGTCTTACTTTACTTACTAGCTTATTAGCATCTCCTTAAATTTAGAAACCACTTTATCTTCTGTTTCTTATAGAACATGTTTACAAGTATGTTGGATGTAATAAATATCCAACCATATTCAATCAGTATTCGTTATTGAAAAACAAGTTCAATAAATATTCAACCAATAAAGATTCTACTGTGTAGAATTCAGGCTTTATTAACTTTATCTGTACTTGATAGCCTGTTGTGTTTGGGCAGAGCTTACTTTTACTGCAGTAGATCTTACTAAGAAACCTGGTCAGAGACAGATACATGAAAACTTGGACTCTCATAGAAGCAAAATTATGGCTTTTCCCCTATAGACCTCATAGCCATTCCCAAGAATCAAGAGGATGATGCACACAATGTTCAAGCAATAATTGATTCCCTGGCCTTGGATTACCTGCAGGTCAGCTTGTCTCATATAACAGGTTAGTATATACTTAACCATCAAGTAATTGTGCATTTTAGTACAATAATTTATTAGGCAGAACCTTAGAACCTTAGACATTATTTAATTAACCAAACAAATGCATTAATGTAATTAGACCAAACTATATGACTGAGCTATGACAATCAACTGATAGAATTAAGGACCATATATGAGATCTTTTCCAGGACAGTCGAATGTTGAGTTTGTGATGGATCTGGGACTGAAATGTAAGCATCCTAGGTGGTAATTTGAGGTTTATTTTTTGTTGTTTTGTTATTTTCAAACACACTAATGCTGCTTATTCGTATAAGCTAAAAACTTGAAACATCTAACTGTTAATCAAGACTGGTTGAATATATTTTGATAGTCCCACACAGTAAACTATTCTGCAGCTGTAAAAGATGATTGAGGATACTCCTTATGTATAATGTTCCACATTAGAGGAACAGTCTCTAATGTACATTGTGTGAGGAAAAATGTGGTGCGACTGTAATGAACGTAAGAACAAAAATGGGGAGAATGTATGCAGTTGATTGCAATTGGAAGGACTTTGGAAACATATACAGGCAGTCCCCAAGTTACAAATAATCCGACTTACATATGCACTTACAAAGAAAGGCTATTATAGGTAATAGGTAAATGTGCCTATTCTGACTGAATATCCAAATTCAACTTAGGAACAAACCTATAGAAACCTATCTCGTTCATAACCTGGGGACTCCTGTATGAGAAACTTGCAATAATGATTGCCTTCAACAAGGAGAACCTCAGGGCTGTAGGACAAGGGGACAAGAATTTTCACTGTAAACCTTCTGAACTTTTAAAAGTTTGAATCGGGTGGTGCCTGTGGCTCAGTGAGTAGGGTGCTGGCCCCATATACCAAGGGTGGCAAGTTCAAACCCTGCCCCAGCCAAACTGCAATAAAAAATAGCCAATCATTATGGTGGGCACCTGTAGTCCCTGAGGGAAGAGAATCACCTAAGCTCAAGAGTTGGTTAGAGGTTGCTGTGAACTGTAATGCCAGTGTACTCTACCGAGGGCAACAAAGTGAGACTCTGTCTCTAAAAAAAATAAATAAATAAAACAAAATAAAAAATTTTTGAACCATATTTTCTATTTTTAATAGAATCTTTTTTTTTTTGCAGTTGTTTTGGCTGGGGTTAGGTTTGAACCCGCCACCTCCAGGATATGGGGCTGGCACCCTACTCCTTTGAGCCATAGGCGCCACCCCCTTATTTTCTAGTTTTAAAAAATTATTTAATTGAATTTCCAAAATAAACTAAACTGTACTATAGTCTAAAGCCAAACATACCAAATATATTTTATTTATAAGTGTTTATAGATAGTGAAAATGAGGATTATTCCAGTGAATTATACCAAGGTAATGAACAGAGGGAATCTTGGGGACTTAAAATTGTACTTTAGTCACAGAAAGAAGGATTTTTACTGTTGATTTATTCTTGGACAGTAGTTGAAGATAAATGTCAGCCAGGATAGGTCTTGATTTATATCTCTTAATTTTGTATTAACAAGAATAAATGTTTGCAAGGAGAAAATTCTAAAGTTTTTGGGTTCAGTTCTAGGTAAATAAATGGGTAAATATGTTTGGAGATAATTCATTTTGAGGGATAATCCCAAAAGTTCCCTGTTGTTTTCAATTTTGAATTTATCATTTGAGTAGGGCAATTTCTGTTATTTGTGCTTTTTATTTATCTTTATGTATATATTTTTAGAGATAGAGTCTTACTTTATTGCCCTTGGTAGAGTGCCTTGGCATCATAGCTCACAGCAATCTCCAACTCCTGGGCTTAGACGATTCTCTTGCCTCAGCCTCTGGAGTAGCTGGGACTACAGGTGCCCACCACAAGGCTCAGCTATTTTTTTTGTTGTTGCAGTTTGGCTGTGGCCAGGTTCGAATCAGCCACTCTTGGTATATGGGCCAGCACCCTACTCACTGAGCCACAGGAGCTGCCCTATTTGTGCTTTTTATTTTATTTATTTATTGATTTATTTTGAGACAGAGCCTCAAGCTGTCCCCCTGGGTAGAGAGGGGGATAAAAAAAAAAAAAAGCCCGGCTTTGTGGCAGGCACCTGTAGTCCCAGCTACTTGGGAGGCTGAGGCAGGAGGATCACTTGAGTCCAAGAGTTTGAGGTTGCTGTGAGCTGTGAGGCCAGGGCACTCTACTGGAGCAAGACAGTGAGACTCGGTTTCAAAAAAAAAAAAAAAGATACTATAGCAAGGTTTTAAACATAAATAGGTTCAGAGAATTTTTAACAGTTTTTTTTTTTTTTTTTGGCTGGGGCTGGGTTGGAACCCACCATCTCCGGTACATGGGGCCGGCGCCCTACTCCTTGAGCCGCATGCGTCACCCAGTTAATAGAACTTTTTAATGAAAGCTGCCTCTGATAAATTACATACCATGAAAAACTATAAAACTGCTTACCTCCTTTAGTGGACTGCAAAACAGCTTTTTTATCCTTTATGTTCTGTGTAAAGTAGTTTTTCTTATACCATAAAGACTGTTCTGGCCAATAGTCTTAGTTGCTAGATTGTCAAAGTATATTCTCCATCCTAGAAATTCTGAAGTCCTGAGTCTACCGTTGGGTTATACTTACATATGTAAGCCAGAAAAACACAGGCTCAAAAATAAGATTTCTGGTTGAACAGAAAAACACTATCTAATATTGTCTTTACCAGTAGTAGGGTAAAATATCAAATTTCTGGTTTAGATTTGTTTTGCATCATGGCTTGAGTTATGAATATCTGGATTCTTCTAAATAACAAATTTCTACTCTGCTTGTCCCATACCAGTTTGAACTCATGAGAGTACCAGGCATAATCTCCCCAGTGACAACCAAAGTTGTCATAAGAATTAAGTTCCATCCATACCTGATGTTGATTGGAGTCCACTTTAGGTGAATACATATAACACATCAAGTCTTCATGTTTTGGTCAACCTGTTTCTATTCAACATTTCAACTTAACATTTATATTAGAAAGTGATTATGGGCCAGGTACTGTGCTAGGGATTGTTTCATGATTAATTTATGAGTATAACATTTATGAGTATGCAATTATCATAAATTAATTATTATGAGTATAAAGTGGGAGATGAGGCTGGAGATTGGTTTTGTATATGCAAGGCTTAATTAAATTTTAGAAAGGGAGCAATGGATGGGGTTTTAGTCAGAGAAATGGTATGATCTATATAAAGCGAATAGAAGTTAACAAATACTCAGGGTGGGGGGGGATATGGAATTCCTAATGAAGATATCCCAGCAAGTTTTTTGGGTTTTTTTGTTAACTTCTGTCATCTTGTGAACAAAGAAGTATCTAAAGTGGGATCCCACAGTCTGAAAGTGTTGTGTTTTGCCAATTTTTCACAAGTGTGGTAATATTCTGCTTAAGCTGCTTTGTGCTTTTGTATAAATCTTACTAGAGGATGTTTTCTCAAGTCCAGTTATTTGTTTCTTGAAGAAAGAAAGGAATATGCCAGAAATTATTAAACACCATATTTAAGGCTATTTTCTTTATTTCTTCAGGTATAATCAGGCAGAAAGAAATTGGTGTTTTTAATATTTGCAGTATCACTGTTTTCCCTGTGTTCTTTGTGAAATAGCATTTTCACAATGTTATATCCATTTCAAAATATTGGCTTTCAGATTTCTTGGTCAGATTTTTTAATAGCTTTGTATTCTGTGTTCAGGAGAAAATATCGTGAAAGGAGATAAAGAATCTATTAAGAATCTCCTAGAAATATTTGATGGGTTGCTGGAGTACCTTACAGAACACATTAGTGAAACATCTCATGAGAAAAGTAAGTTCAAGAATGGAAATTTGGTTTGATTTACATTATGTAATGTCCCTGTTGCCTATTTTGTTTATAGGAAGCAGAATCACTAATACAGTATACCTGAAAATTTTAATTGTAAATTTCCAATTCTTTCTGTTCCAGATGGTTAGAAACTCTTGGCTAGACTGTCATCATGTTCTTTAATAACTTGAATGTTGCTTATAAATTACTTTCAAACTAATCTATAATTAAAAGGCAAATTTCTGGTGAAATTGTTTATAGTCCTATGCATAAAATTCCTTACTCCAAAATTTTCTGTCAAAACTACTATTTATATTACAAATTTGAATGTTACTGAAGCATCAACAGGAAGAATTGGTGCCCTTTGTTTTGGAGACAAAGACCCCAGGCTAGAGTGCCATGGCCTCAGCCTCACAGCAACCTCAGACTCCTGAGCTCAAGCATTCCATCTGCTGTCTTCCAAATAGCTGGGACTATAGGCACCTGCCACAACACCTGGCTTATTTTAACTATTTTTAGTAGAAATAGGGTCTTCCATTGCTTAGGCTGGTCTTGAACTCCGAGCTCAAGCAATCTTCCCTCCTTGAACTCCCAGAGAGCTAGGATTACAGGAATGAGCCATTGTGCCCAGCCAAGGACTGCTGAATTTCTGTCTTCAACCTACTCTTTCATGTTATGAAAACTTGAATATTTTTTATTTTATTCTTTGAGTAACTCAGTTCCTCACATTGTGACAACTTACTATGTGAAATTTTGATTTTATTTTTTTATTTTATTTTTTTGAGACAGAGCCTCAAGCTGTCACCCTGGATAGGGTGCCATGGCATCTCAGCT
>CAUYON010025862.1:0-11023 GCA_963573935.1 Arctocebus calabarensis | reverse complement strand
GACTAGAAGTCTAAAATCAAGCTGTCAGCAGAGCTGTGCTCCCTCTGGAAACTCTAGGGAGAATCTTTTCTTGCATCTTTGAGCTTCTCTTTGGTGGCCCTGGGCATTCCTTGGCTCAGGGAAGCCTCACTCTGTTTGCCTCTTTCTCTCTCTCTCTTTTTTTTTTTGTTATTAAATTAATCAGTAGCACTTTATTTTTTATTAACTTTTTTATTTTTAATATACATATGTTTATTAGGTTTCCACTTTTTGCCTTCGCAGAATTAAAAAGGCTCAAAATTTAATAACGATAACAATGTTTAAGATAAGGACTAGAAACAGAAACCTCGTAAAGAATGAACGAAGATAAATACATTCAGAAAAGAAATCAGATGATTGCTGATTTGGCAAAAAACAATAGGAAGTTAATTTTTAATTAAAATCATAATGTATACACTTATGGGTACAATGTGATGATTTGCTATATAATGTGGAACGCTTAAATCAAACTGATTAACATTGCCATCACCTCACTTATTTTTTGTGGTTAGACATTTAAAATTTACTTTTAGTTATTTTGAAATATACCCCTGCATGTGCACGCTAGGTGCGATCCCACCAATTGCCCTTCCCCTTCACCCTCTCCTCTCCCTCCTCACCCCTCCCTTTTGCTAGAATATATTTGTGTTTTATCATTCATATGAGTGTGTAAGTGTTTATATATTGGTTTTATGATAGTATTGAGTATATTGGATACTTTCCCCCCCCCTTCCTGAGATACTTTACTAAGAAGAATGTGTTTCAACTCCATCCAGGTTAATACAAAAGATATAAAGTCTCCATCTTTTTTATGGATGAATATTGTTCCCTGCTGTACATATACCATAACTTGCTGATCCATTCATGGGTTGATGGGCATTTGGGCTGCTTCCATGACTTGGCAATTATGGATTGGGCTGCAATAAACACTCCGGTGCAAATGTGTTTGTGGTAAAATGATTTTTGGTCTTCTGGGTGTCTCCTTCATATGGCCTCATTCTCTATACGTGTCTCTGCTGGATTTAGAACCTACCTATCCTAAAATCTAGGATGATTTTGTCTCCAGATCTATGCCTACAAATACCCTATTTTCAAATAAGTTCATACTCACAGGTACAAGGTTGGAACTTGAACATATCTTTTGTCTTTTTTTTTTTAGAGACAGAGTATCACTTTGTCACCCTCTGTAGAGTGCTGTGGCATCACAGTTAACAGCAACCTCCAGCTCTTGGGCTTAAGCAATTCTCTTGCCTCAGCCTCCCGAGTAGCTGGGACTACAGGTGCCCACCACGAGGCCTGGCTATTTTTTTGTTGCAGTTTGACCGGGGCCAGGTTTGAACCTGCCACCCTCGGTATATGGGGCTGGCGCCCTACCTACTGAGTGAGAGGCACCGCCCTTAAACATGTCTTTTGGGGGACACCATTTGATTCACAGTAGAAACCAGCTTGGATTGGATGCCCCAGATAGAGCTCTGCAGGATGCAGTTGTGTGAGTTGCCCCAGGAATCCTCCTGACTGAGGCTTCTCCAAACTTTTTTATCTCACGGCACACTTGACCCTATGTTAAACTTCCACAGCACAGTTAAATTATGTTAATCAGGGTGACACTTTTGGCTCAATGGAGTAGGGCGCCAGTCCCATGTACCAGAGGTGGTGGGTTCAAATCCGGCCTTGGACAAAAACTGTTCAAAAAAACAAATTATGTTAATCAATAAAAAGAGTTAAAAATATAAAAGAATATACTTACTGTGCTTTGACCTTCTTTCAAAAATGATTTAATTAATGATCTTTAAAATTTTTTGCAGTACACCCAAGATCGTCTCACCGCACACTGGTTGAAAATCCCTGCTGTGGACATTATGGCAAAGTGGCCCTGCTGTGCTCTGTCTAGACTGCCATAGACGGAATGTGTCCCCCAAATGGATACATGGAAGCCTAATCCAAAATGTACAGGTATGGGAGGTGTCTTTGTCCCTTGGTGTTGCTGTAACCGAATGCCTGAGGCTGGGTAATGGAGAAGGAAAAGAGATTTGTTTGGCTTGTGGCTCTGCAGGCTGTGTGAGAAGCAGGGCAGCCGGTGAGGACCTCGGGAAGCCTTCACTCATGGGGGAGTATCTGGCGAGAGAGGGAAGAAGAGGTGCCTGGCTCTCTCTCATTAACAACCAGGGAGCTCTCCTGGTACCTAACAGAGCAAGAACTCACTCACTACAGGGATGGGGGCACCAAGCCATTCATGAGGACCTGCCCACATGACCACAGGCCCCACCCCCAACACTGGGGATCACATTTCCACAGGAGGTTTGGAGGGTCAAATATCCAAACTGGAGCAGGAGTGATTCTGTCTTGAGGATAGAGCCCTGGTGAATGAGATTAGCGTCCTTATAAGGAAGGCCCCAGAGAGCTGCTCTTCCCTTCTGCTGTGTGAAACATGGTAACCAGACAGTCATAGATGAAGCAAGAAGCAGGTCGGCAGCTGGCAGGAATCTGTGGGTACCTGGATCTTGGCCTTTCCAGCTTCTAGAAGCATGACAAATAAAGTCTGTTGTTTCCTTGCTCCCTGGTACACCGTATTCTGTTATAGCAGCGGTTCTCAGCCTTCCTAATGCCGCAGTGTATTTTCATTGTTACAAAGGGGTGGCGCCCCACAGGTTGAGAACCGCTGTGTTGTAGCATTCTAGATGGCCTTAGAGACTGACCCACAGGATTCATAAAGGTAAGAAACGGGTTACTGTTCATGCCACAAGTTTGGGACCGTTTTCTCTCTATCATTAGGTAAGGAGGGAGACAGTCGGCCCTTCTTTGTAGGGCTGGGAAGGGGTGGTAGTGGGGCCAGAGAACCCTGTGCTTTGAGCTCCAGTTACATACAAGGCATCCTGCTGGCCCCTCACCTCACATTCTTCATTCATCCTCACATTCACCTGAGGCTCGGAGAAGTGACAAGCGTTGCTCAGTGTCACCCAGCAGGCTCCAGTGTGTCCCAGAGTCTGCTGAGTGGAGCCAAAGCCCTATCTAATGTCCTGGGAAGCTCTTTCCCTCTGACATCTCCCCAGGCTTGTCCAGGCAAGGGTTAAGGCTGGCGCTCACATGGGCTGAAGTGTCCATCACTCCCACCACCGATGGTGGCAAATTGCCAGATGTACGGTAAGAAACCAGCTTGCAGGAAATTGCTATCAGGTGATTATTATTAGCTTGGCTCTTTGGCACGGCCCTTTCTCCAAAGGTTGTGTGTTTACCCAGTCAGCCCTATGAGGTTTTGTCCTCCTGAGAGACAGCCTGTCCCACAGGACAGCTGAGAGCGAGTGATTATAACCCTGCCCCTGCCTCCCATCAGCTCGTCACAGCAGCTGCATTCAGGGCACAGCAGTGGCCTCTGGTTCCTGGTTCTCCACGCAACGAGATTGACCTTCAGGTGCACAGAACTGGATTCACATCCCCAGCTTAGCTGCTGGTTCACTATATTCATTCATTCAATATCTAATTTTGGAGAGGTTTTTGCAGGCTAGACATTTGGGCAATTACTTTACTTCTTTGAAGCTTAATTTTCTGATTTCTCAAATACTGACAATATCTTTCTCAAAATGTTGTGAGAATGAGTGATGTATACTCCATGGAAAGTTCCAGGCAATGTCTCCCTCCTCTTCTTGAGGTAATCTGCCTGGATCTGTTGTTCTTTTCTTTTTTTTTTTTTTTTTTTGAGACAGCCTCATCTTGTCGCCCTCGGTAGAGTGCCAAGGCATCACAGCTCACAGCAACCTCCAGCTCTTGGGCTTAGGCGATTCTCTTGCCTCAGACTCCCAAGTAGCTGGGACTCCAGGCACCCACCACAATGCCTGGCTATTTTTTTTTGGTTGCAGTTTGGCTGGGGCTGGGTTCATACCCACCATCCTCAGTACATAGGGCCAGCGCCCAACTCACTGAGCCAAAGGCACCACCTGATCTGTTGTTATTTTCATTCACTTCACTAAGTCATACTGTTAGATGAAAAAAAAAAAGCAAGTTGCAGTGCCATCTATATTGCATAAGATCAGTTATGTAAAAGGAAAAATGTGTTTCCTCCGGCTAGACTCTTATTCTGTTTATTTATTTTAGATGCTTATTCTATAAATGCACAGAGAAGTGTCTGCAAAGATGAACTCAAACAGTAACAGTGGTTTCTTCTTGGGAGGGGCTGGTGTGAGGATAGGTCCAGGAGAAATTTGTGTTAATTTTTAAAAGCTGTGTTATATATTACTAATATAGCTAAACATTTGCTTTAAAATGAAAGTGCAAAGGAGCTTTCACAGGTCAGATGTGAGATACTTTAAGTGTGGAAATGAAGAGAATAAAAAATAAATGAAGAATAAAGTATGACCCATTGCCTAAAAATAATTCATATAAACAGGAGCTCAAACAAACACTTGAACATAAATATTCATAGTTATACTTGTAGGGTTAGAAGACCATCCTACCTAAGCCACACAAAGGCAAGCCTTTAATGGGTTAAAATGGCTTCTGCTAACACAGAAACAAGAGAGCTGGGCTCCCCCTGAGCGTACACAGAGACTGTTTGTCAGGAGGTAAAAGTCCATAAAAACAGTGACTCTGAAAGTATGCTTCCGTTAAGCCCAGGTGGTTAGGGGCTGTCAACCCGACTCCTGGTGCTACGAATCAGAGGGTGACTTATGTTTACACATAATATCCTGGGGCCTATAGAGCTCTGCTCTGTAGAAAAACAAAGTCATAAATCCATTTTGAGTTAACTAAGTGTGTGCTTGAAGGGGCTTCATCCTCCAATTCCCTGCAGCTCTTTATGATCTTTATTTAGACACTCTGTTCAAAAGTTGACACATGTCTGAGAAGAATGTAAAAACAGAAAGTAATGTGTTGATTTGTAGACTGAATGTTTTTCCACAAGTTAATTTTAGTCAGAAGAAGTTAGGTAATAGTAAAAGGCTATAGATCATAGATTAAATGTGTACGTGACCCCTAGTGTATATAAAGTGGCCCAAAATAAAGATGATTTGCTACACGCCATCTGAAGAGTATGTAGTCTATTTCTTGCATACCCTAATAATTACAGGTGTGAGTTCTACACCTGGGGCAAAGCTACTGTCCCTTGTGTCTCTGTTCCCGCAACAATACTATTTATAATAGCCAAAAAGTAGAAAAACTCGAACATCTGTTAATGAGAGTAGTGGATACACAAAACGTGGTACATCCATATAATGGAATATTATTCAGCTGAAGAAAGGTGAGCCCTGAAAACATTATGCTAGGTGAAATCTCAGTCACAAAATGTCACATTGTATATGATTCCATTTACATTAAGTTTTCAGAAAAAGCAAATCCATACAGAAAACAAGCAGACTAATGGCTACCAGGGACTAAAAGGAGGCATGCTTGGGAATGACTGCTCATGGGTCTGGAATCTTCTTTTGGAGTGACAAAAAAGACTTGGTTATAGAGAGAGGCAATGTTTGCACAGTACTGTGAACATACTAAATGCCTAGCTCAGGAGTTGGAGACCAGCTCAAGCAAGAGCAAGACCCTGTCTCTACTTAAAATAGAAAAATCAGCTGGGTGTTGTGGCAGGTACCAGTAGTCCCAACTATTCAGAGACTAAGGCTGGAGGATTGCTTGAGCCCAGGAGTTTGAGGTTACTGTGAACCAGGCTGATGACATGGCATTCCAGCCTGGGCAACAGAGTGAGACTTTGTCTTGCTCTTTCTTGGGCTGGTCTTGAACTCCTGAGCTCAAGGAGTCTTCCTGCCTCGGCCTCCCAGAAGGCTAGGATTATAGACATGAGATTTTGGATATTTCTTTTTTTTGGCAGTTTTTGGCTGGGGCTGGGTTTGAACCCTCCACCTCTGGCATACGGGGCTAGCACCCTACTCCTTTGAGCTACAGGCACCACCCAGGATATTTCTTATAAGTCAATTCATACCATGTAGCCTTTTGTATCTGGCATCTTTCATTGGCATCATGTTTTCAAAGTTCATCCATGTTGTAGCAAGACACAGTGGCTCGTTCTTTTTCTGGCTGAGTAATATTCCATTGTATAACTGCATTTTGTTTATCCACTTACCCATTGATGTGTATTTTGGCTCTAGTTTTTGGTTATCACAAATAATGCTGCCAGGAAGATTCATGTACAGGTTTTTGTCTGAGTACCTATTTTTGATTTTGGAGGGGTGGAATAGAATTGCTGGGCCATGCCATGACTCTAGGTTTAACTGTTTGAGGGTCTGTGACAGTGGCTGTACCATTTTGCACTCTCACCAGGAGCGTATGAAATTTCCAGTTCCTGGAGCATCATCTTATGGGCAACTCTTAGTACCAGTGTAAGACATGTGTGCCCCTGACTTATCTCACCCGAGGGGTGAGGATGGGCCCTAAATCCAGTGACTGGAATCCTTATCTAAAGGGAAGACATGTGGATACAGAGGCAGGGGTCTGGTCTCAAACTCCTGAGCTCAAGTGATCCTCCCACCTCAGTCTTCCAGAGTGCTTGGATTACAGGCATGAGCCACCGAGCCTGCCTCTATTATTATTATTTTTTTTTGGCCAGGGCTGGGTTTGAATCTACCACCTCCAGCATATGGGGCCGGCGCCCCACTCCTTTGACCCACAGGCGCCACCCTCTATTTTTTTTTTTTATTTGTTTTCTGTCAGTGTCTTGCCCTAGAAGGCAAGGGGCATGAGAGCAGAGTCTGGCTTGACTATTATTATTAGACCTGAGGCTTTAGAAGTGGAGGGACTGGGGGTTATTTGGAGAATGAATGAGAGACCCGGGATACTTCCAAACACCTCTAGGGGCGCTGTTGCCCTAGATCCTGCCAGGAAGACATAGATAATCTGGCCATTAACATTCTATTCTATCTGCTCAGTGGAGAGAAGGACTTTAGTGATCAACTTTTCCCAACTTTTCTCTCCTCCTCCTGGAACCCAAACACTCATCATAGAATCCTGGCGCAATCTTCTGGGAGTCTAGAGAGTGGGTACATTGCCTTTGATGTTGAGAACAACAAGAGAATGATTGGGGCGTGTCCAATGCACCTTCTCTCCGGGGAAGGATTAGCCACTTTTCAATAGCTTCTTTTGGTCTCTCATTTGATTACTATTTCTATTTTACTTATTTATTTTTTTGAGACAGGGTCTTGCTCTGTCACCCAGGCTAGAGTGCCATGGCATCATCACAGCTCACTGCATTCTCTAACTCCTGGGTTCAAGTGATCCTCCTGCCTTAGCCTCCTGACTAGCTGGGACTACAGGTGTGCACCACCACGTTCAGTTCTTTTTGGAGAGGGGGACAGAGTCTCACTGTGTCACCCTTGGTAGAGCTCTGTGGCATCACAGCTCACAGCAACCTTATATTTTTGAGCTTAAACGATTCTCTTGCCTCAGCCTCCCAAGTAGCTGGGACTATAGGCTCCTGCCACAATGCCTGGCTATTTTTTGGTTGTGGTTGTTATTGTAGTTTGGCAGGCCCGGGCTGGGTTTGAACCCACCAGTTCTGATGTACGTGGTCGGCATCCCAGCCGCTGAGCTACAGGCGCCAAGCCCATGCTCAGTTTATTTAAAAATAATTTTTTTTTGTAGGGACAGGATCTTGCTGTGTTGCCCAGGCAGGTCTTAAACTCCTGACCTCAAGCAATCCTCCTCTTGGCCTCTTAAAGTGTTGGGATACTAGGCATGAGCCACTGTGCCTGGCCTTGCTTCTCGTTCATTTAAACTACATGTGTCGGGCATGAGTTGATCGTTGCTAGCTGGTGAGGGGGCAGTGACTCTGGAGCATAAGCCTGTGTCCTGGTGGGTAATGCCCAGATGAATGGAAGTCCTGTGGGCATCTTTCATGATCTGTTGCTTTTCACCCTCATGTGACCCTGTGAGTGAAGCATTTTTGTTCTTATGTTATACATGAGGAGCAGGAGCTTATGTGTGACAGCCTTTTCTTCCTTCTTTTTCCTTTATTTCTTAAAACATTCAAAAATTTAATAGAATGGCTCGGCGCCTGTGGCTCAATGGGCTAAGGTGCCAGCCACGTACACCTGAGCTGGCGGGTTTGAATCCAGCCTGGGCCCGCCAAACAACAATGACGGCTGCAACCAAAAAACAGCCAGGCATTGTGGTGGGCGCCTGTAATCCCAGCTACTTGGGAGGCAGAGGCAGGAGACTCGCTTGAGCCCAGGAATTGGAGGTTGCTGTGAGCTATGATGCCACGACACTCTATCCAGGGTGACAGCTTGAGGCTCTGTCTCAAAAAAAAAAAAAAAATTAATAGATTTTATTTTTTACAGCAGTTTACTTTCTCAAAAAATTGGGTGAGAAAATACAGAAATTTCGCATATGCCTTCTGGCTCCTCCCCCAGCCCCCTTTGGCAATGTCCCCCACCAGAGTGGTACCTGGGCACACGCGGACATTGACGCAGCATTATCTATAACTCAAGGTCCGTGGTCTACCTTAGTTTACATTAGTGTACCCTACTCGTGGTGGATGCCTTCTGTGAGTTTGGACTAAAGTGTAATTAATCCATGTGTCCAGCATTACAGTGCCTACAAATCCCCTATGATCTGCCTATTCACCCCTCCTTATCCCCAAACGGTGACATTCCTTGATCTTTGCATTATCTCCATAGTTTTGCCTTTTCCAGAATGTCATAGAGCTAGAATCACACAGTATGTAGCTTTTTGAGGTTGGCTTCTTTGACTTAGCAACCTGCATTTAAAGTTCTTTTATGTCCGTTTATGGCTTAGTAGCTCATTTCTTTTTTAGCGTTGAGTAGTTTTCCATTGTCTGGATTTATGTCAGTGTTTACGCACTCACCTACTGAAGGACATTCTGATTGCTTTCAAGTTTTGGCAGTTACGAATACAGTTGCTATAAACATCTGTAGGCAGGTCTTAGTGTGGACATCAATTTTCGCTTCATTTGGGTGAATATCTAGGAGCACAACAGCTGAAGCATATGCTAAGAGTTTGTTTAGTTTTGTAAGAAACCGCCAACCTGTCTCCCAGGGTGGCTTGTACCATTTGGCATCTTCTCCGGTGATGAATGAGCATCCCGGCTGCCAGAATCCAAGTGCTGTCAGTGTTTTAGAGTTTGGCCATTCTAATAGCTATGAGGTTGTCTCATTGTTATTTTAGTTTGCAATTCCATAATGACATTCTTATTTTCATTGTGAAAAATAGCATTCATGAGGGCCCGGCACAGTGGCCATGCCTGTAATCCTAGCACTCTGGGAGGCCGACGTGGGTGGATTGCCTGAGCTCAGGAGTTTGAGACCAGCCCAAGCAAGAGTGAGACTCTCTTCTCTACTAAAAGTAGAACAACTAGCCAGGTGTCAAAGTGGGTGCTTATAGTCCCAGCTACTTGGGAGGCTGAGGCAACAGGTTCACTTGAGCCCAAGAGTTTGAGGTCGCTGTGAACTGTGATGATGCCACATCACTCAGGGCGACAGAATGAGACTGTCTTAAAAAAAAAAAATGAAACAAACCAACAGTGGCTAGGTACCTGTAGCTCAGCAGCTAGGGTGCCAACCACATACACCAGAGCTGGTGGGTTCGAACCCAGCCTGGGCCTGCCAAAGAACAATGACAACTACAACCAAAAAATAGTTGAGTATTGTAGTGGGTGCCTGTAGCCCCTACTACTTGGGAGGCTGAGGCAAGAGAATCTCTTAAGCCCAAGAGTTTGAGGTTGCTGTGAGCTGTGACTTTACAGTACTCTATAGAGGGCGACATAATGAGACTCTGTCTCAATACCAAAACCAAAACCAAAACCAAAAAAAACCCAATAGCATTCATGTAACACACTCACCCGCCTCGATGCATTTTAGTTTTGCTTACTTTGAATTTTAAGTAGAATCATGCTGTGTTGTATTCTTGTGTGCTTGATTCTTTTTTGCCCAATCAGATTAATTTATGTTGTGTCCAGTGCAGATTGGTCATTTTCTTTTTATTATCATTATTATTATTATTTTTCAGGTTAATTTGAGGGTACAAAGAATTAGGTTACAATATTTGCATTTGTAAGGCAGAGTCCCTCTTAGAATTGTGCCCGTGCCCAAGAGGTGTGCCACACACCCTTGTATTGTGTCCATGAATTGCGAGCACATCCATCCCCCCTTTCTCCTCCCCCTCCCCCTCCCTCATTCCCCCACCCCCCCACCTTGAATTGATTTGAGTTTTTCTCTTCTGTGGGTGTGTATTAGATCATCTACTGGCTTTGTGTTAGTCCTAGGTATGTCGGATTCTTGCTTCTCCATTCTTATGATACTTTCTAAAAAGGATGTGTTTCAGTTCTATCCAGATTAATACAAAAGGTGTAAAGTCTCTAGATTGGTCATTTTCATAGCAGTAGGATATTTCAAGGAGTGAACATAGTGTGATTTGTTTATTCAAACCACTGTGGCAGACAGTAGGGCGATTCAGTTCTAGTTACTGCCGCCATGCTCTTTCCACCCTGTTAGGCTGTGTTGACTCCATGTGGGGCAAAAATGACGCGATTAATTTGTCCAGCTAACCTCCCTTTGGGCTGTATAGTAAACACAGAACAGGTCCTATTCTAAACTCTGCCCAGCTCCATCTGGCCAGAAATGTCTGGTATGATTATAAAGCATTTAGGGTTCTCCACTTACCCTACAAGGTTTCTTTTTCTTTATGAAAAATGTCAAAACTTAGAGATCTAAAATTGACCTGCCATTTGATCCTATAATTCCTTTACTAGGTATATACCCAGAAGACCAAAAATCACATTATAACAAAGACATCTGTACCAGAATGTTCATGGCAGCCCAATTCATAATTGCTAAGTCATGGAAGAAATCCAAGTGCCCATCGATCCATGAATGGATTAATAAATTGTGGTACATGTATACCATAGAATATTATGCAGCCTTAAAGAAAGATGGAGACTTTACCTCTTTCATGTTTACATAGATGGAGCTGGAACATATTCTTCTTAGCAAAGTATCTCAAGAATGGAAGAAAAATGTATCCAGTGTACTCAGCCCTACTATGAAACTAA
>CAUYON010025861.1:0-32705 GCA_963573935.1 Arctocebus calabarensis | reverse complement strand
GTGGCATCACAGCTCACAGCAACCTCCAATTCCTGGGCTCAAGCGAGTCTCCTGCCTCTGCCTCCCAAGTAGCTGGGACTACAGGCATCCGCCACAACACCCGGCCATTTTTTGGTTGCAGCCGTTATTGTTGTTTTGGTGGGGCCCAGGCTGGATTCGAACCCGCCAGCTCATGTGTACATGGCTGGCGCTTTAGCCCGTTGAGCCACAGGCGCCAAGCCTGAGAGACCCAGTTTTAAAACCAAGCTCAGCAGAAATAGAGGAAGGGAAGATGCAGGAAGTAGCTATGGATTCGGGTCTCCTCAAAGCCTGCCCAGGACTCTCATAACAGTGCCCCTCTGCGCCCTGTTCCTCAGGCAAAACTATAACATTCAAAACTCTGCTTCCCTTGTCCCACTGGAAGGTCTTCAGAGGCAGTAACCTGATAGAGCCCATACAAACAAACAAAAAACAAAACTCTGCTTCCCCATTCCCAGGGACTCCACTCGTTTTGTCAAGTGAGATCTGGAGAGAATTTGTAAATGAATTTGAAAGAGGATGGAGGCTCTATCCCAACCCAGATCACCAAATGTCTCAACTTCATCGCATGACTCTGACTCCTTGGTTTCAGTTTCCACAGGGCTTTGCCAGTTGGGAGGAGGGCAATCCACACTCCTTTTCCAAGATGCAGCCTGTGCCCAGCCAGCCCAGGCTGTCTCCAGGGGCATAGATGAATCACCCCCCCCCCCCCCATCTTTAGCCCTCATCTCTGCCCTCTTGCTTGGCCTGGGGGTGGGGAGCAGACATTCAGGGAGAACATGGCTGGATGAGCGTTGCTCTCTGCGAGGATACAGGTATTGCTGGAGGTTGAGGGCTGCTGAAACCCCCAGGGTGCCCAGGTAATCCTGAACTGAACTGACATTTGTTGAATGCTACTCCAAGCCAGGGCAACTTACAGGTGTCAATTTCATTTAACCCTCACAAAACTCAAGTAGGCACTATCCCTGTCTCCCTGGAACAATGAGTAAACTGAGTTTGGGGGAGTCAATGACTTGCCTAAGGTTCTTCCTGCAGCTAAAAGAACAGCCCTGGGGGAGCTGAGTCCACACACCAAGCTCTGTGTTTCTCTTCAGTCCCTCCCCTCAGTGGGCCTGCCTGCCACACCTGTGTAGATGAGCACCTGCTTTTTATAGAAGAGGAAATAGGCTCTGAGAAATGCAGAAATGAAGTCACAGGTGGTAAAGCCAGATTGAATCCCAGAGAGGCCCGATCCCAAATCCTATGGGCCTCCCCTTCTTTGGGCCTCAGTTTCTTCACCTGTGCCAGGAGGTAGGATTAGACGAGCTCTCAGCTGGAGTTCGCTTTTTTTTTTTCTTCCAGTTTTTGCAGTTTTTGGCTGGGGCTGGATTTGACTCCGCCACCTCCTGCTGTCTCAGGCATCTTTCTGGTATGCCTTCAGAATCCAAACAGTTTTGGGTCCAAATCCTGATTCTATCACTTATTGGCTTCTTGATCCTGTTTCCCCATCTGCTACATGGAGCACCCCTGAGGAGTCAACAGGACAGAGTTTATGATGAGCTTGGGTCAGTGCCTGGCTGTATCCATCTCCATCCTACAGATGGAGAAATGAGTTCAGTAAGGTTAAGTCACCTGCCCCAACCCTTTTAGCATGGAAGTGACAGGCTAGGGTTGGAGCCTGCATGCCTCTTGCCAGATGGGTGGGAGACTGAGGGGTTCACAGGACACTAACCTGGCCCTCTGGGCATCCTGTGCATTTTGCTAGGTGCGTGCAGGGGCTGCAGCAGGGGCTGTTCGTGTGGCAGCAGGAAGCACCCTCTGAGTTTGACTTGGCCTACGCTGACTTCCTCTCCCTGGACATCAGCATGTTGCGGCTCTTTGAGACCTTCTTGGAGACTACGCCACAGCTCACCCTGGTGCTGGCCATAGTGCTGCAGAGTGGCCGGGCCGAGTACTACCAGTGTGAGTGATGGGCCAGCACCAGCCCCTTTTTTACGGCGTGGGAAAGTTTCTCTTAAATGTCATAAATGTTTTCTTTTATAAAAGGCTGCTTTAGGCCAGGCATGGTGGCTCATGCCTATAATCTTAGCACTCTGGGAGGCCGGGGCAGGTGGATTTCTTGAGCTCAGGAGTTTGAAACCAGTCTGAGCAAGAGCCAGACCGACCCATCTCTACCAAAAATAGAAAAACTAGTCAGGCATTGTGCTGAGCACCTGTAGTTGGTGCTGTATTTATGTCCAATTTTTCACAAGAGAAAAGAGGTGCAGAAAGGTGAAGTGACTTGCCCTGGGTCACTCAGCATTCAATGGGCCACGTTTTTTGTCTTTTCGAGGGTGAGGGGTGTCTAGGACCAAGGCAAAGTGGGGACAGTTTACACTGTGTGTGTGGTGGGGGCAGGGCAAGGAGATGGATTTTCCCTACTGTCTGTTTAGCAAATATTTATTCAGTCATTATTATGTAGCATATATAATGAGCTGCTTTCTACTCTCAAGGAGCTTGGAAATAAGGAGATAGATAATTACTGTGTGATGAGACCCAGGCAGAAATGGGTGGTGTGTTACAAGGACACGCGATGCAGCCAGGTGGGTGGGCTGGGGTCAAGATGGGTAATGTGACCTCAGAGGCTGTTTGAACCAGGGCTTGCAGGGTGTGGAGCAGTAGGCCTGGAAAGTGGGCAAAGCCTGTCAAGGTCAAAGCAGGCAGTGTGCTGGGCATACTGTTGAGATCTGAGGGGTGGGAAGGGTGGTTAGAAAGGTGATGGCCACAGATCTGATTCCGGGCTGGGCATGGGTTCCACCAGTGCACATCTGTGGAGTGAGTACAGGGGAGGAAGCATTTGGGAGACATTCCCGCACCCTCCCTAGAGGTCCTAGTGCTTCCAGTTCAGATCGGTCAGCAAGGGAGTGGGAATAAGATCCCTGCCATAAACTTCTGGATCTTGGAAATCAAGACTAGGGGCCAATGTGAGTAGAGAGGGGAGGGGAGAGGGGACACCTGTCCATATAACAAGGATGTCCCTCCTAGCCCTAAAGCCAGCTTTAGCCAAGGCCTGTACACCCCACCTCCCTTTTTGAAACTAGAAAGGGGTCACTGGGACTACTGATTTTCAGACTCAAGAAGGGCTTGGGCTCTTCCAGGAAGAGAAGGGGTATGGAGACCTAAAAGATGCTCAGGGTACGGCCAAGGCCCAGGAGTGCTGAATGCTGGGTGAGTCTTTGTAAGTTGCATATACACCCTGTTATCCTTGAAAACCCTCCCGGCAGCAGTGCCTGCACAGCAGAGCACAGTGGTAGAGGGCAGACTCCATGTTGACTCCCAGCCCTACTACTGGTCATGTGAACATACTGAACATTCTCCAACAGCCGGTTTCCTTCACCAAAGGGGCTTCTAAGGCCTACTTCAGGATACTCTGAGGGCTCCCCTGGTATCTCTGTCCCCTGGGGAGTGCTAGGCAGGCTGTGCACAGGTCTCACCTGTTTCTTACTCTTTGCAGGGGTTGGCATCTGCACGTCTTTCGCCGGCATCTCATGGGCACTGCTGGACTACCACCGGGCCTTGCGCACCTGCCTCCCATCCAAGCCCCGCCTGGGCCTGGGCTCCTCTGTGATCTTCTTCCTTTGGAACCTGCTGCTGCTGTGGCCCCGAGTCCTGGCTGTGGCCCTGTTCTCAGCCCTCTTCCCCCGCTATGTGGCTCTGCACTTCCTGGGCCTGTGGCTGGTGCTCCTGCTCTGGGTCTGGCTTCAGGGCACAGACTTCATGCCGGACCCTGTCTCCGAATGGCTCTATCGGGGGACAGTGGCCACAATTCTCTATTTCTCCTGGTTCAACGTAGCTGAGGGCCGCACTCGAGATCGGGCCACCATCCACCTAGCATTTCTCTTAAGTGACAGCATTCTCCTGGTGGCCACTGGGATGACTCATAGCACCTGGCTGCCCAGGGGGGCTGCAGTGCAGATATGGCTGATTGTGGGGGGCATCTGCTTCCTTTTGGGTCTGGCTTTGCGTCTTGTCTATTACCACTGGCTGCACCCTACCTGTCGCTGGGAGCCTGACCGGGTAGATGGGACCCAGGGTCTTCTTTCCACGGAGGAATGTCAGCCGCCTCAGAACAGGCGTGTAGCCCGGTTGGCTCACACCTTCTTTCCCAAGGCTAAGGATGCAGCTGCTTCGCCAGTGAAGGGAGAAGTGAACGGGGTCCTTTGAGACAGGGTGTGACCCTGCTAGGGGACACAAACAGTAACTCAACCAGTAGAAGGCAGAAAAGATAAGCTAATAATGCTGCTCTGGTGGGACGCCCACTCTGTGCCAGGGACTGGAGATAGGATTTAGTAAGGCAGAGGCCTCTTTCAAGGCATGCACGGTGTGACCAAGATGAGAAGGCTGGGTCCTGGAGGGTCCTAGGATGGTCAAGGGCCCCAGTTATGTAATGTTTAAGACACTTTGGAAGGACAGAAGAGACACTCCTCTTCTCTCCACCCCCTGCCAGTATAGCTGGTGACCCAGAGCTTCCCTTTATTGGGATTTGTACCTCCATGGCCACCTCTAAAAACTGGTAGAGGTGCTGTCGCACCCCTGAAGGACCCAGGAGCCTCTAGGGGGCTAGTCTCTAGAATTCTTCCTCCCCTGGCCCACCCCGTTCAGTCAATAAATATTTACTGAGAGATTTTATGTGCCTGCCAGGAATAGCATTCTGTTCCTGGAACCTGAGACAAGATCGGCTGCTACCCCTAGCTTTCTCTTCTTTGTGCTCCAGCCAGTCCTGGGTTGGATCTCAAAGGCTGGAAGCCAGGGAGGTGTAACTGGTGGCCTTGGGCTTCCACTCTTCCAAGGGGTCGTCTTCCAACCAAATGCCTTGTGACTCGACTGGGCCATACCCAGCCTATTGAGTATTTTTTTTGCTCTTTAGCCAATGTACCTCCTACCTCAGTGTGTGAGAGGAAGAACATGTGTGTGCATATGTCTCTGTGAGGACAGACATATGTTTTTGTTTAACAGTATTATTAAAACTTCGTGAACCCTTCAACCTAGTCTGTGTCATTAAACAAAATCTAGAGTTCAAAGTCTCCTGGGAAGAATGGGTCAGGGGGTCAAGGGGTCAATGAAATCCACCTGAAAATTGGTAAAGGCCTCCAGGACAGTGAAACAAGAGCCGGCTTAGGTGTGACTTCTCAACCTTGCTTCCCAGGTCTCAGGAACTGGTGGGCCAGCATGGTATCTTCTGATAAAATTTTTTTTTTTTTTTTTTAGAGAGAGAGTCTCACTCTGTTGTCCTGGGTAGAGTGCTGTGCCGTCACAGCTCACAGCAACCTCCAGCTCTTGGGCTTAAGTGTTTCTCTTGCCTCAGCCTCCCAAGTAGCCGGGACTACAGGCACCGGCCACACGCCCGGGTACTTTGTGTTGCACTTTGGCTGGGGCTGGGTTCAAACCCGCCACCCTCAGTATATGGGGCCAGAGCGCTACTCACTTAGCCACAGGTGCGGCCCTGAACTTGTCTTTCTCTCGTGATGGCCTGTAGTTGCTCATCTTCGAGTCTCAACACAGTACTGAATACAAAAAGATGTTTTTCTTTTGTTTTTTGGCTAAGATTTCATCGAATACTCTCTGGAGGAAACTGTTAAATGATAGTGACAGGTATGCAGTTAAACCCAAACAATAGTGTTGTTACTTGAAAAGCTGCAGAATTTAGCAGTCAATTCATTGGTGTATAAAGTTTAGAAATTCAGCAACTTAACGATGGCAGTTGCAAATTTCTTGCAACTAGAAATTCCCCGTAACATTCTTGCCAAGAATTTTTTTCAATTGTAAGAAACTTGCTTTTGAAAAATAAAAATCTTCCTAAATGCTAATTTTTACCTACCACCAAAAGGTTTGTAGGAGAAACATGCATGTTATATTACGTATAAAGATGGAGGTTTACTCCTTGGGCTTGCAAATCAATGCCTCTAGTATCTTGCTTACAACTAAGTGAGGATATAGCAACTAACAGGTTTGCTTTAACTAGTGTCATTCAAAATCTGCACCTAACAAGGAACAGATTTAATAACTACAATAGAAGGCACACGCTCCTTAGGAATTTGGGGAAAAATATATGATAGCCTGACATCTATCATACTTGAAGCTAGAACAGAATTCTAATTTTCTTCATTGGACTAAATGGCAGAAAAGGTTTCTTATCTATTGTCCAGGCTAGTGTGGGACAGCCAGACCCAAACTGAAAGAAATGAAATGAGAAAAAGTGCTTGATGGAATCAGGCCAAATCAAACAACGTTTGGTACTAGTCTGTCAGTTTTATTGCTTCTGCAGTATAAGCTCAGCACAGCGAGGTATTGAGATTTTTCTCTTTGGTAATTAAATTCCAGCACATTTGACAACAAATGAGATCATTCTAGTTCTAAACTTTAAAAAGCAATATATATTTTAAACAATTAAGAAATGCTTCCTTGCAAATTATTTAAAATGTATTTTCCCATGTGTATTTATACCAAATGTTTTTTTAATTTTACTTTTTTGGTGAAATAAATGACCTAGTTGTTGAAACAGTGACAAAATCTTTCCAGAATCTTTATGAAGCCCTAATTAAGATCCTACACAGACAGCAACTGGGCTTATCCTATTCAGAAAACACACAGGATCGAACTGTATAGAAAATAAAAACTTTATTTTTTTCAAGTTTATAAGACAGTTCCCATTACATATAACATTATGATCAAGGATTCTACAGCCACGAATGCCCGCAGTCACATAAATATATCTAATCCAATCAATGCCTTTTCCTGCTAAAAGAGGCATCTCAAGTCCAGAGGGAGTCGTGTTTTGAGAAGTCGTCCGTAAGGGGATGGCTCCCATCAGTGCATCAGGAATAGCCAAGGAGCCGTGGTTTCTGGAGCTGACTCGGTGAGGAAGGGACAGACGGCCGGCTGACTGGGGCTGGAACAGAACTAGATTTTCTCTTTTGTGGT
The DNA here is from genome assembly GCA_963573935.1 of Arctocebus calabarensis. Taxonomy (NCBI): domain Eukaryota; kingdom Metazoa; phylum Chordata; class Mammalia; order Primates; family Lorisidae; genus Arctocebus; species Arctocebus calabarensis. Next base: position 25,748 of record CAUYON010025861.1, on the reverse strand, counting down.
TTAAGATATTTTAGAATCTCAGAATTCAGATTTGGCTTCTTTAGTATCTGGGGAGTTCTAACTTTTGGATGAAAAAGGAAACCAATATAGTGGCAAGAAACAGAAGCTTGCTTAAGATGGGCCCTGACTGCCCCCTTGAGGAGTGAGCAGTGAGAAGACAGACTCCTGCTCACCACTCCTTGGCTGGGATTATCACTCTCCAAAGGAAGAGGGAGCTGTGCCTCTGCCCCTGTACCCTTCTCCCCGCTGGCTCAGTGGCACTGACACCCATTCAAGGTAGTGGACATCTAGAAGTTCCATATGCTACAGCTGGAGTTTACCAATCAGGTCTAATGGAGCTTTAAAGTTGAGTTTGTGTAAACTGCGAACAAGCTGTGGCCTGAGTCTCTTGGGACACTAGCTTTGCACCCCCCTATCCCCACAACCTGCAGACAGGAGACAGGCACACTCCAAATCAAACAAAAGCCCAAACAGGGATCTAAATATGGAGCAGGTGTCCATCCTCCTGGATACCATCAGCAGCCCGGGGCAGTGGACAGGGTGATGCTAAGGCACAGTCAGTTTCAGTTTTACATTCGAAAGTGAAGCCTCCTCTTGAACCCAGGGCATACCTGATGACTCAAGATCCACTGGTAGGAACAGCCTCCACCATGAAATGTGCAGAACCATCTTAGAGAACCCAGGTGCCAGCTGGGGAAGGACTCATCACTGGCTAATTCCATTACCACAGTATCCTTTGGCCCTTGTCTTCCAATAGCTCTTGATGCTACTCATTTGCTTTCTTTCCAGATTTTTGTAATGGAGAGGAGGCAAAACAGGGTAAGAACACTGTTTCCTAGACAATTCCTTTTGGTGAAGATGAGCCAAAAAGCTCCTACTTTCTGTCTGCCCTCTAAATGACGGCGGTAGCAACCAGAAAACAGCAGACTGCTCTGCTCAGAGAGCCTCCTTACCTCTCATCTCTCATGGCCAAGGGCCAAGTTCCAAGTTCTTTTTGGAACGAGCTAAGCTGGGAAGTCAGGGAAAGAGGAAATAGCCCATTGATAAGAGTCCAGGTCCTACTCTTAAGAGGAAGGAGCTCCCACGGGATAGGGTGAGGGGAGTGTCTGTGTCCTTGTGTGTAGTTATCACTCCCCAGCCTCACAAACCTGAAGCACAGCACCAACAGGGTGGTTTTTGTCTAGGACAAGAAACCAACAACTGGCTCAGTGCCTGTGGTTCAACGGGCTAAGGCGCCAGCCACGTACACCTGAGCTTGCGGGTTCAAATAAAGCCCAGGCCCGCCAAACAACAATGACGGCTGCAACCAAAAAAAAAAAAAAAAAAAAAAAATGGCCGGGTGTTATGGCGGGCACCTGTGATCCCAGCTACTTGGGAGGCTGAGGCAGAGGCAGGAGACTCGCTTGAGCCTAGGAATTGGAGGTTGCTGTGAGCTGTGATGCCACAGCACTCTATCCAGGGTGACAGCTTGAGGCTCTGTCTCAAAAAACAAACAAACAAACAAACAAAAAAAACACCCAACAACTATATTGGTAATAGAGGGAAGGAGGATTTGAGGCCTGAAAGCAAAACCTAGGGATGTCTGAGATCAGCCATCAAGCGAGGCAAAACAGCATCTGGACAACTATGCTGAATATAGACCAAGGGAAGGTCTGCCTCAGACTCTACCTACTCCCCTCACCCCACAGAAAGCAGGCCGAAGAGACAGCCAAGTAATGGAGCACTGACTTCAGCTACTCTCCAAAACCATACTCCCTAACATTGTGAGTCCTGAAGCAGTTTTCAATGAATTCTGAAGGAATGTGTATACCAGCCTCTCTGTTGCCATCTGGGTGATCTGGTATTGGAAGTCTTGCCTTTTTGTGATGCAACATCTCTGGAAATGGGTAGGCAGAATCTTTGGGCACAAGTGATTATGGCTGGACTTGTTCAAGGAAGCATCCTTCTGAGGACCAAGCTGGCTTCATTCTCTGTGCAGCCGGGGAGGTGGAACTTCCTCAGCTCTAGGGAAGTTTATCCTGCCCGAGCAGGTGCCCAGGTTGGTCATGGAGGGATGGGGCACCCCACAAACACTGGGGCTGGAAGGCCGTGATGAGTGCCTGGTCACCCACCAATCTGCCCATAGGCCCAGTTGAGATGCTTCTGCATTTGGCCCAGGGTTAGGTTTTCAGGTATGGAGCAGGGGATCCAGCACTCTCATTTAAATTAGGAAAGTCTTTCTGGCCTCTGGTTTCCCATTTTAGAATGGGATTCGAGAAGTGAGGTGTTCCATGGAAAATTGGGGTTTAATTACAGCAATCTTCTGTTTAGTTTCAGGCAGAGATCTGCGTGAATATATACCCAGGACACCCTTCATAAGGCTTAAGGGCTCCCCTAAAGAAAGTCAAACACATTGGTAATTTTGGCCAAAATGTAGTTAGAAGCCTGTTTTCAGACTTGATTTGACTTCTTGGGTACAATACCCAGGGACTGGCCAGAGCTGCCTGCAGGTGAATGTGAGCTTGACTAAGAAGCAAGAGGCTGTGGCGTGGAGCCATCTGGTGGGCAAAGGGTGCTGTAAGTGGAACCTTCTTGTCTCAAGAGCTATAAAGGTGGTGAAATTCTTAAGAAGCCTTAGTCCCTTCTCTCCAGTTTCAAGGACACAGTCTTTTTAAATAGAGTTAAGCTGAAGGCTTAGAATTTACTGTTTTTGAGAAGGAGTTTTTAGCATTGTACCATTTGGCTAAAGGGGAAGAAGGATCAGAAAGCAGACTAAGACTTCTAGGATGGGCAATGCCAAAGTTCAAGGTTACTCAGTATCTGATGCCTCCATAGTTTGGCATAAAAGGAGATGGAAGAACAGGAAAGGGGTCATCTTAGAGAGCAGACCACTGGAGCAGCTAGAGAGGCGCTACTGCCACAGCGAGGTATTTTAGATATTTCAATTACTATTTTCAAAAAAACTTTATATGTCCTCTTTCTTACTAGAAAAAGCAGGGGGTGAGGGAGCGGGACCTGCTTCAGAGGCCAGATCCTTAACCTATAAAAATAACACACACATTCACCTGGAAATACGTTCTACAGCTATGGAGATTCTAGACAGCAAGAGATGTCATTATAAAATCTGCTGCATTTATCTTATTACCACAAGTTAATAGCAGTTCTCAATCTGGTCATGAAGTAAGAGTACAACTCTGCCCCTCAAATTTCCTTTACTTTTTCTTCATTTTTTGAGACAAAACAAAACAAGGAAGAATTAAAAGCACTGTAGCTGCAGTGAGTCTACTGTTCTCTCTATCCAGCTGTCTCCTCCTCTGTACGAGGATAAACACGGGGGCTGCACTCATTCTTAGGAAAACTCACAGCACTTGGTTCTGATTGTGTTCTCGCCAGCATTCGATGGAGACAGACAGACAGACAGACAGAGAGACAGAAAAAGAGAGATCTCAGTTGATTCCAGTCTCTAGCTCCCTTTGGGAGTGAAAAGTTCACAGGGAAGGCTCCTTATTCCAGTTCTTAGAGAAAATCAAGCTCCAAAGCCTGGTGAAGGGACACTAGGTCTCCATGGTTTGTGATCCTCCAGAAAGGCATGTTGTGCTGGAAGAGGGAAGGAATAGCTGGTTAATCCAATTTCTTTTAGGAGTTTATATTTACCCCATACCCTTTGCTCCAGACTTTTCCCCAAGCTATGTGGTAACCCTATCTACTCCAGCCACCTCAAATGGCTGTCATAAGGACCAATTAAACTGCTGTACATTACAGAATACTTTATAAATGTGAGAGATTTTTATTAGGTTTCGGTGGTAGCTTTGTGGTTTTATGAGAGATACACCTATATAAGCTATTATCTAGGGTCTTCGGGATCAAATAAAATGGCCCAGGTGAAAAATTATATTATATTGTGTTACAGACATTCAATTTATAAGTTTCAGACCTACAAGGTCCAAATCTTTCCAATGTCCAAGATGTAGATAGATCTGAGAAGTAATAATCCCATTATATTATTTGGTCAGAATCATGTCTAGAATATTGTCTGCTGTTCTGAAAGCCACTTTTCATTTTTCTAAAGAGACAGGGTCCTGGGCCAGGTGCAGTGGTTCATGCCTGTAATTCCAATGTCTCAGCTGATCCTTCTGCCTCAGCCTCCCAAGTAGCTGGGACTACAAACAGGCCTGAGCCACCATACTTAATACTTAGACTAATTTAAAAAAGTTTTTTAGAGATAGGTTTTGCTATATTGCCCACACTGATCTTTAGCTCCTGGCCTTAAGTCTTCTGCCTCAGCTTTTGGAATAGCTTGGTTTATAGGAATGAGTCACATTTTAAAAGAGGACTTTGTTACACCAAAGTGTTAGAAATCATGTTCTATGTAGCTGAAAGAGATTGGCTTTATTGAATGTCTTGTTCAAAGTGGTTCAAAGTTACTCAGAATATTGAGGTCTAAGAACATAATATTTCTGGCTTGTAGCCTTAATTTTTTCAAGCCAGCTGCTCACATGTAATACTTAAAAGATCATTAACATACAGAAGAGCAGGCAGACTTGTAGGTTATGCTTAGGAGGGCCAGATGAGGACCAATAAATCAAAGTTAAAGAGACATTTTTGTTCACTGGAAGGGGGAACACCCTAACAGTTTGGTTGACCCCATAGGGGAAAAGGCTACTTGAGGATCAGCATTCTCATCCTTGAGTATTTTCTTCTTCATTTCTTTTTTAAGAGACAGAGTCTCATTTTGTCACCCTTGGTACCGTGCCGTGGTTTCTCAGCTCACAGCAACTTCCAGCTCTTGGGCTTAAGCAATTCTTTTTCCTCATCCTCCCAAGTAGCTAGGACCACAGGCGCCCACCACAATGCCCAGCTATTTTTTTGTTGCAGTTTGGCCAGGCCAGGTTTGAACCTGCCACCCTCAGTATATGGAGCCAGTGTCCTACTCACTGAGCCACTGGTGCCGCCCAGCCTTGAGTATTTATTTGCAAGCAAGGACTGGAGAGTCTTCTGAAGAGAGGCTGAAGAAAAGATCCCTCACAGGGCGAGGCTAAACTGGATAAAGCGCTAAGGCTTTTTCCTGTGAGTCTATTCTACTGTAGATGATTCTAGATATCAGCTTAGAGACACCAACTCTGCTAATGACTTAAGTTGTTCTTTCTCTTTCCTATGCCCTTCTTCACATCGAGAAGCACTGGTGCCTACACCCAGTAGTGTTTGTCCCTAAAGAGGGCAACAAGAAGCACCTGAATATCAAAGAAAGCTTCAATGATAACATATGTGAAAAAAAAAAAGTTCCTGAATTGCTACATGAAGCCACAATGAAAACATAATGAGTAATAAAGCCACTAATTACCAATCTCATAGTTTATTATAGTTACTGAGGTTTTACGTTAAGTAGGTGAAGAAAACCAGGGCAGTTGGTCTTAGGTGGCAACTCAATGCCTTCAAATTTTTTTGCAGTTTTTGGCCAGGGCTGGGTTTGAACCCGCCACCTCCAGCAGATGGGGCCAGCACCCTACTCCTTTGAGCCCCAGGCGCTGCCCCAATGCCTTCACATTTTAAGAAATTTAGTTGCTGAAAGAAAATAAATTTAGGTAGGGAAGGAAAGAACTATAGATTTGTTTAGTAGATAAGGAAATGCAAAAGAAGATAAATTGTCCAAAGTCACACAGCTATTAAATGGATGGGATTTTTGATTCTACAGCTAAGACTCTTTCACTTATTGTTTCCTTTATTAAGAAGGAATGGCTTGGTCTGGGACCTATATAGAGATGAGGTTAACATCTTAATTATCTTCCCAGGGCTTAAAACCAGAAAAGACTTTCTCTATAGTAACAACTCAATTATGATGATTTTTGTTTGTTGTGGAAATCTGAAGCCCAAAAAAGTCGAAATGATTAGCCTTTTTGCAGTCAAGTCTGATGTTCTTGAGAAGGCATTGCTGTCTAAGATGAAGATGGGGCCCATCTCAGGTTTAATGCTTAGACTCCCTGCGGTAGGACTCAAAGGTCTGAAGATTCTTGAGTGGCAGGGAGAAGGGGAAAGGGATTTAATTCCTTAAGGGAAAACTCCATTTGGGTACAAAAATAACCCTCTTTCCTTAAAGAAAAATGAGAGAGAAAGAGAAGAAAGAGAAAATACCAAAATGCACAATAGATTGCTAAGGTTTGTAGTTTTTAACCAGTTTTCTAACTGCTTGATTGTATACCCACACAATTTTCTTTATAATGGTTACCTGTTTGGCTGCAATTTCTTCATCTCGTCCATCTCCAATCACTACATATGTGACTTTCTTCCCAAACCTTGACACAATTCTCTCAAAGCAGCTCTCCTTACCTGATGAGAAAAATAAAGTTCCTATTAGGACATCCTCTTTTATTTCTTATTTTCTTCAAAACCAAAGAAAAGGGCTGTTACTAGGGTTATCTGCCTGCTTAGGTGGACTAAGTGCCAGCCTATGTAGTGTGCTTGGTGGATACAGATGTCAGAGGCAGAGATCTAGCAGAACCTCTACCCAAAGAATAGGAAATAGTATCATTGAAACAACTCATTGATGGTGAAGTCCCTAAGACCTTAGTGTGAGAGAATTTCTATAAATGGGAGACTAGGAGGCTTGTCTATGTTAAGAGATATGAATACTTCCCTTCCACTTCTCCTGAACTTAACCGCTTACAAAGCACTTACCAATTTGTTCCTTTATTTAATACTTGAAGTACTCTAGTGAGACAGATATTCTTCCCTATGTTACTAAGGACATCGGGACTCAGATCACCAATTTCAGATCACAAATAAGCTAGTAGCTAGAATTTGGATTTGGAGACCCCCTAACTCTAAACCCAAGCTCTTGCCAATGTCACAAAGAACCAATGATTTTTGAGGGGAAATGTTTTAGGGTAGGAAGGAGAAGAGACATCGATTTCTTGTTAGAAATAATAGATAAAAAGCCATTTCCATCTACCTCTCCATTTTCCAAAAACAGTCCTGGGTGTGGGCCTTGTATCTTTCAGTGGAGGAGCTCCAGAGTAGAAGTAAGAAAAATGACCAATAAATGTGGCAACAATTTTTGTTATATCTAGAACTTCCTCATTTACTATACTTTGTAGTTGTAACTGAGAAACTGCATCACTGAAACTGACCTCGGGAAATGGATGACTTAAATCCATTGCAGACAGTACTGAGAAACATTGAAACATTGAAAATTGAAATTCAAATTCCATATGCAATCAACACCTAAAGCATGCACAGATGATAATGCTGTGGGACAAATGCTTTATTTGCATAAATAAAAGGAAATCATATCCCTTGCTCTTTCTTCACCATCTCTCTCTCTTTTTTTTTTTTTTTTGGAGACAAAGCCTAAAGCTGTCACCCTGGATAGAGTGCTGTGGTATCACAGCTCACAGCAACCTCCAATTCCTGGGCTCAAGCGAGTCTCTTGCCTCCGCCTCCCAAATACCTGGGACTACAGGCGCCCGCCACAACGCCTGGTCATTTTTTGGTTGCAGCCATCATTGTTGTTTGGCGGGCCCGGGCTGGATTCAAACCTGCCAGTTCAGGCATACATGACTGGCGCCTTAGCCTGTTGAGCCACAGGCACTGAGCCTTCACCATCTCTTATATTTTATTTCCCCGTTTCTGCCACCTTCTCCAGTTAAAAAAGGTCCTAACTCTGGTTTCCTTCTTCACCCTGCTCCAATATTCTTTTCCTTCTTTCTTCTTGCTAGATCCAGTCACTTAGTACCAGAGTTCCTGTGTAAGATGAAGGCGTCTCTTCCTCAAGACACATGACTGCCATCTGCTGGAAAATTGCAATAAATGTACAACTATACAAATCCAAAATGACTATAATGTAATTGAAGAGAACTTATACCTCCATACTCAGAAATCCTGCTTAGTACATTTGAGCAACTGCAAATCTTTGACATCCCTAGTCCAAGTGGCACCTCAAACACATGCACTAGAACCTGGACTTAGTGCTACTGCACTCTGAGCTTCAGCCTCTCACTCATAACACAAGGCTAGGCTTAGGTGCACTTAGGTCTCTTTAGTATTAAGTTCACAATAGCATTGTCGTTACCTTACATTCATATGAAGCGTTCCATCAATGTTTACAGAGTAAATGATTCTCTGGAGGACTACAGTCCATAGCTTAAGCCCCAATTCAGTTCCAACATTAAATAATTCAACTAATAATGAATTCTTATGTTCTTCTGAACAATTGAACAAATTGGTAAGTATTTTGTAATTCTAACTATTACAATCTTACAAACTAAGTCAACCTCTGCTAGACCCATAGGGGCTACTAGGATCTGTCTACAGAAAAAAACTCGTATTTTAGATTTTCTTCTAAGGGAACATCTCATATTTATCAGGAGGCAAGGACACAGAGGTATTTTTGTTGTCCTGGCATGCAATGATCAAGGATGAAATACGATTTGGAATGTCTCTTCTGAAAGAATTAAGAGATGAAGAGAGGAGTTATTAACAGTTCAAAGTATAAAGATCAGCTACATGAAAAAATGACTCCAATACAATTGGTAAAATACTTCCATTTACATTCCCAGAACAGGACTAAACGTGGAACCCCCATTTCCTATGCCTAGGTCAATTTCTTGTGAACTTCCTAGGCCTCATTTCCATGAATGGACTGTATCCATTCATTGATACATTCATTCACCTTGCCCCCGGCGGAAGGGACTGTATTCATTCATTTCCTGGCCAAGGAACCCATACACCTATATATACCCTGAGACTAAAGGCCTAAAGGTGGAGACGGGGAAAGACCGGGAGAGAAATGGAGAGAGCTTCTCTCTCCCGACTTGAATTCTCTCCCTCTACCAGGAGCTTTAGTGTTTTCTGTATTCTTTTCTGTAAATCAATTCTGTCTTACCACTGGGGGAGTGGGGGGGTAAATAATGTAATGAAGAATAATAAAATACATGTATTTTAAAAAAATAAAATAAATAAATGGATGAATGAATTGAGCCTCAGAAACTTGTGCTGCTATAATAAAAGATCTAAGATTTACATCATTGGAGTCTCAGAAGGACAGTGGAAAGATGGTAGAGGTACTATTCAAGGAAAGCACACCTGAGAAAGCTTTCAAAATTTGGCAATACACATAAGCATTCATAACTGAGAAACTGAATGAATCTCAAACAGGATAAACCTAAGGAAATGAACAACACGATACATCATAATTAAGCTTTAGAAAACTATATCATAATGAACAAAATCTACAAAGCAGTTGGGGAGAGCAACATCTTACCTGTAAGGAAAGAAACAATTTGAAAACCAGCGAAATTCTCATCAGAAAGCACGGTGGCCAGAAGGAAATGTCACCAACGCTTTTTAAGTTCTGAATGAAAAAGATTTCTACTCTGGAATCTTATATGCTGAAATTTTTTCGGGTGGGGGGAGTGTTTGGCTGGGGCTAGGTTCGAACCCACCACCTCTGGCACATGGGGCCAGCTCCCTACTCCTTTGAGCCATGGGGGCCACCCGTGAAAATATATTTTCATAATTGAAGGAGAAATGAATACATTCTCAGATGAAGGAAAACTATGATGCAGTTTACCTAAGATTTCTCACCATCATGTGTATTATAAAAATGGCTAATGTCCAATTTCTACACAGACAGGAAGTGATGAAAATGGAATTTTGGAAACTCAGGAAGGAAAAAACTACACAATAAGTAAAAATATGAGTAAATATAGCAAATTTTATTCTCCTGTTTAGTCTCCTAAATTACTTTAGATGGTTAAAGCAAACATTTTTCATTCTAACATTTTACCATTCTGATATTTTCTGGTAGAGTTCTGAATGCAGAGAGAAGGAATATTTGAAATCATTATATTGTACATGAAAGAAATCAATGGGATGGGGTTATTTCCATACTTCTTTTGAAGTCACAAAATGGTAAGGTCCATAGATTGTCATAAGTTACTTATAAGATAATGAAATGTGTATAGCAACCCCTAAATAAAGCTATGCAAGGAGGTAAATGTAAACATTGTAAATCATTCATTGATCATTCAAATAAAATCCAAAATTTTTTCAAGTAACCAACAGGAAACCGAAATTTAAAAAGTAAGTAATATAAAATAGAAACAAACACAAAAAAGAAAATAGTGGATTCAAGCACTAATGTTTCAATAATTAGATTATATGTGTAATAAATGATTTGAACACACAATAGAAACACAAAGTGATTTGCCAGAGTAGATTTAAAAACATGACCCAATTATAGGTTTTCAAGAAGAAATTTATTTCAAATACAACAGTGTAAGTAGGTTGAAAGTAAAAGAATTAAACATTAGTATCCTTTTTATTAAATCATAATTGTGTACATTCATGCATTTATGGGGTACTATGTGCTTATTTTATGTTTTGTTTTGTTTTTTATTGTTGGGGATTCATTGAAGGCACACAGAACCAGGTTACATTGATTGCCTTTGTTAGATAAGGACCCTCTTATAACTTTGTCCCACCCCCAAATGTTGTACCACATCTCTTGTCCCCCCACCCCTCCCTATACAGTTTGAAACTTAAAATAATGTTTACAAAATTGATTCATGTTAATAGCATTTATTTAAAAAATAATGAGTCTGTAGACCATGCGGCTGTCTTCTTCAGATAGGCTTCTGTTCAAGTTTCTTGTGCATAATGAAAAGGGATCACTTGTTCTTTTCTTATTAATAAGTTTGAGTTTCTTCTATGATTTAGCAATTATGAATTGGGCTACAGTAAATATTCTGGTAAAAATACCTTTGTTATAATGTGATTTTTGGTCTTCTGGATATATACCTAGTAGAGGAATTGTAGGATAGAATGGCAGGTCTGCTTTTAGATCTCTAAGTGTTCTCCAAACATCTTTCCAAAAGGAACATATTGGTTTGCATTCCCGCCAGCAGTGTAGAAGTCGGTCCTTTTCTCCACATCCATGCCAACATCTCTGGTTTTGGCATTTTGTGATGAGGGATAATCTTACTGGAGTTAGACGATAGCTCAAGTGCCCACCAACCCATGAATAGATTAATAAATTATAGTATATGTACACCATGGACTATAATTCAGCCTTAAAGAAAGATGGAGACTTTACCTCTTACATGTTTACATGGATGGAGCGGGAACATATTTTTCTTAGCAAAGTATCTCAAGAATGGAAGAAAAAGTATCCAATGTACTCATCCCTACTATGAAACCAATTTGTAGCTTTCTTATGAAAGCTATAACTCAATTATAACCCAAGAAGAAGGGGAAAGGGGATAGGGAGAGGAGGGGAGGAGGGATGATGGGTGCAGGAAGGGTAATTGGTGGAACCACACCTATGGCACACCTTACAAGGGTACATGTGAAATTTACTAAGTGAAGAATATAAATGTCTTAACACAATAACTAAGAAAGTGTCATGAAGGCTATGTTAAACAGTTTGATGAAAATATTTCAAATTGTATATAAAACCAGCACATTGCACCCCATGATTGCGTTAATGTACACAGGTTGTTGAAAAAAAAGTGCTGACTCAATTAGAACACTTTTATGAAATAGGTATGATTTATGAGAAGTCAATCTTCTTGAAAAAAGGTTGAGTAAAATCTAGAACTACTGGATAGTTAAAAAACATATTCAATAGATTTGTTTTGTCATGCCTTGGAAGTCCTTGGAAATTCAACCTTTATTATTTGGCTTATTTAAGAAATTCTAATAAAAATGTTTAACATAAAAAAATAAGTTTAAGTTCTCTGTGGATTCTAGTTATCAGACCTTTGTCAGAAACATAACCTGCAACTATCCTCTTCCATTTTGAGGGCTGTCTACTTGCTCTACTTACTGTGTTCTTGGCAGTGCAGAAGCTTTTTAGTTAGATCAGATCCCAGTAATGTATTTTTGGTATTGCTTCAATTGCCCAGAGGCAATACTTCCTCATAAAGTATTCTCCCAGGCCAATTTCTTCAAGTGTTTCCTCTGAACTCTCTCCAAGAATATTAATAGTTTCGGGCGGCTCCTGTGGCTCAGCGAGTAGGGCGCTGGCTCCATATACCGAAAGTGGTGGGTTCAAGCCCGGCCTCGGCTGAACTGCAAAACAAAAAAATAGCTGGACACTGTGGCCGGCGCCTGTAGTCCCAGCTACTAGGGAGGCTGAGGCAAGAGAATCGCTTAAGCCCAAGAGCTGGAGGTTGCTGTGAGCAGTATGATGCCACAGCACTCTACCCCGGGCGATAAAGTGAGACTCTGTCTCTACAAAAAAAAAAAAAGAATATTAATAGTTTCCTGTGTTAAGTTTAAGTCTTTTATCCAGTGAAAGTCAATTTTTGTTAGAGGTGAGAGGTGTAGGTTCAGTTTCAGTCCTCTACAGGTCGCCAGCCAGTTCACCCAGCACCATTTGTTAAATAGGGAATCTTTCCCCTAATTTCTATTTTTGGTAGGCTTATCAAAGATCACATGACAATAAGTGTCTGAGTTCAACTCTTTCTTTTTTTTTAGAGAGTTTTTTTTTTTTGCAGTTTTTAGGCAGGGCTGGATTTGAACCCACCACCCCCGGTATATGGGGCCATCACCCTACTCCTTTGAGCCACAGACACTGCTCTGAGTTCAACTCTTGGTTCTCAATTCTGTTCCATACATCTACCTCTCTGTTTTTGTGCCGGTACCATGCTGTTTTGATCACTATCAAATTACAGTATAGTCAGAAGTCTCGTAGCATGATTTCTCCTGATTTGTTTTTATTCCTGAGTAATGTCTTAGCTAGTTGAGGTTTTTTTCTGTTTCCATATAAAATAAAGTACTAGTTTTTCCAGATATTTTCAGTGTGACTGAGGTGCTTTAATCAGGATTGCATTAAACCTGTATATTGCTTTGGGTAGTATGGACATTTTAACAATGCTGATTCTTCCCAGACATGAACATGGTATGTTCTTCCATGTTAACATCTTCTGCTATTTCTTTTTTTTTCATTTTTAATGTTATTTATTCTAGCAACCACAACATTGTTACAAAAGCATCATTTTAAGAGATTCATCTGCTCAGATACTTTAATTAGCAGCTCTCAATATACAGATTTACAAATCATCTTTGATGTTCAAGGAGCCTCATCATACAGAGAAACATAAAGTTGAACCTTGGAAGATATCACAAGAAAAGAATCTGGCTCCTGACTTACCTCTTCCTAAGTTGACCATAAAGAAACCATCTGCAACAGCCACCCACCCCTAAGAAATAACAGAACACAATCACATGATGAATGGTTTCCAGACAAGCTTTTCCCTCTGACAGTAAACAGGTGGCAATTCATTCCTTGTCTAAATACCCAGAAACGGCTATCAGCCAAAGCCATTATTTGTTCTCTTCACATCTCTGTATCTTCAGAATTGGAAGAAGAATGTGAGGCTATGCTATGGGCTTGATCTTTCACCACGTGCGAGTCATCCCCTGGCACCATGTGTGCATCCTACTCTGGCACCACTAACTTTCCTTCTTTAGAATCTGGGGGAGCATCCAGTGTCTCGGCCATGGAGGAGACAATAGGGATTTTCTTAGTTTGAAAATAGTCATAAGCCTTCTTTCCACAGACTAACAGTGTGACATTCTTCCCAATGCTCTGGATTCTGTCCACCACTGTTTCATAGGGTTTGTCCATCACATTCACCCCGTTCACTTCAATGATGATGTCCTCATCTTCCAGCCCAGCCAGGTCAGCAGGGCTATCCTTCTGCACCTCTTTGACGAATGAGCCTGGCAGACCCCAAATGGCATTTAAGTGAAAGCCATAGCCATTTTCACCTTTAACAGCCTGCACGGTTTAGGCTTATGATCTACTTCCTCAGTAGTATCTGGACTTGAGGCCTCCTGGGAGATAGGAGTAGGAGTTGGATCCTCCTTGACAGAGCCATTAGGCAGTTCTTGACTTTGATAGTAGAGAAATGGAGAAAAATGAGCCAGTTTATATATGTTGTCCACCTCTTTGTCTACTACCAGCAATGAAGTCTGATCTCCACCTTTCCTAATCATTTCCACAACACCGTCATGATCCATAGTTTCCACAGACTCGTCATTGACAGCAATTACCAGGTCATTGTTCTTCAAGCCAGCCTCCTCTGCTGGACTTCCAGAATCTATGTTCTTGATGATTTGACCTTTCTGCTCTGGGCCCGTGCTCAGATAGAAACCATAGCCATTGGTTCCCTTCTTCATCTCCACAATTCGGGGATAGTGGGGTAACAGTTTCAAACTGGCTATTTCTCTTTTGAATTGTATCTTCTGCTCACTGTGGCATTTCTCAGTCTCTTTGTCCACCAACAGGAACATGGCTTCCCAACTTCTTAACCTTCTCAACCACCTCCTCATGGCTGGCATCTTCTACATTCTCCCCATTCACTTCAATCACATGGTCATCAGCCAGAACCCCAGTTTTCATGGCCACACCTTGAGGTATGATATCAGTCAGGTATACCCCCTTTTTACCTTGGATGGTCTTCAGAGAGAAGCCATAACTGCTCCCCTCCTTCACCAGGTAGCAGAGCCGGGGCTGGGTCCAAGTCTCCAGTGGCCCATTCATCATAGGAGACAGTTTCTTATCATTCAAACCTTGCTCCTTCTGACTTTGACCCAACTCTTTTAAGCCCACCTGCATCTTCATTGCTTTCTCATAAGAATCCCCATCCAGAACTAGTAAAGTCACCGAATTCCCACTCTTCCTGACCAGATCCATAACCTGCATGTATTCCTCCTTGTCCACAAAAACACCATTGATCCTCCATCCTGGAGGCCAGCCTTCTCTGCTGGGCTGCCCTTCTCAATTACTTGAACCAGGTGGCCATCGGTGTCCTTCTCAATTCTCAGGAAGAAGTCATAGCTTTGTTCATCTTGTTTAGACAGTTTACATTCTCGGGGGTTGAAGGTGGAAGCCATTTCTGTATCGGGAAGGAAGAGGAGCTGCTCTGTTCACTGGGGACCTCGTCTCTGTTGGCAAGCACTGGTCTTGGAACTCACTGGATTGCTCAGCTAGCAAAGTCCGAGGCCTGCATCTTAGGCCTTGCTATTTCTTTTCTTAGGGTTTCGTAGTTCTCTGTATAGAGATCTTTTACATCCTTTGTTAGGTATATGCCCAGATGTTTCATCTTCTTTGGCACTACTATAAAAGGTATAGAGTCCTTCACTGTTTTTTCAGCTTAACTATTGTGGGTATATATAAATGCTACTGATTTGTGAGTATTGATTTTGTATACTGAAAAGCTGCTGTATTCTTTGATCACTTCTAAGAGTTTTGTAGTTGAGTCCCTGGGGTTTTACAGGTATACAATCATATCGTCTGTGAAGAGTGAAAGTTTGATCTCCTCTGATCTTATATGGATACCATCGATTGCCTTCTCTTGCCTGATTGCAATGGCTAAGACTTCTGTTGCAATGTTAAAAAGCAGTGGAGACAATGGGCAACATTGCCTGGTTCCTGATCTGAGTGGAAATGCTTTCAATTTTACTCCATTCTATATAATATTGGCTGTGGGTTTGCTGTATCTGGCCTCTATCAGTTTAAGACATGTCCCACATGGTCTACAGACAGACACATGAAAAAATGCTCATCATCTTTAATCATCAGAGAAATCAAATCAAAACCACTTGGAGATACCATCTAACTCCACTAAGAGTAGCCGACATAACAATATCCCCAAACTACAGATGTTGGTGTGGATGTGGAGAAAAGAGAACACTTCTGCACTGCTGGTGGGAATGCAAGCTAATGCATCCCTTTTGCAAAGAAGTTTGGAGAACACTCAGGGATCTAAAAGTAGACCTGCCATTTGATCCTGCAATTCCTCTACTAGGTATATATCCAAAAGACCAAAAATCACTTTATAACAAGGATATTTGCACCAGATTGTTCATTGCAGCTCAATTCATAATTGCCAAGTCATGGAAGAAGCCCAAGTGCCCATGGATCAATGAATGGATTAATAAATTGTGGTATATGTATACCATGCAACACTATTCAGCCTTTAAAAATGATGGAGACTTTACCTCGTTTATGTTTACATGGATAGAGCTGGAACATATTCTTCTTAATAAAGTATCTCAAGAATGGAAGAAAAGTATCCAATGTACTCAGTACTATTATGAAACCAATTTATAATTACTCACACTTTCATTTGTCATGAAAGACAAATCACAATCTTAGCCCAGGATGAAGGAGAGAGGTGGAGGGGCATGAGATGGAAGAGGGGAAGTAAATGGTGGGAGAACACCTATGGAGCACACTGCAGTAGTACAAGTCAAATCTATCAAGAATAGAACATAAATGTCTTAACACAATAATTAAGCAAATGAGGTGAAAGCCTTGTTGATTAGTTCAATGTAAGCACTCCAAATTGTACAAAAAATCAACACATTGTACCCCACAAATGTATAAATGTATTCATTTTCTATGTATATATAACTTAATAAAAGGAAAAGAAAAGAATGAAACATTCTATTTTTCATTTATGTATACATGAACATTTGTCCTATATATACATATAATGTACATGAAACTTTATGTTTTATTCATATATATATATGTTTTATCTCATATATATGTTATATCATGAATATATTTCATATATATCACACACATATATGTTTGTGTATTTTGTGTACAGAAAACATGGGTCATAAAACAAACCATTTAAAGATTGGAATACTGCAGGGTGGCACCTGTGGCTAAAGGAGTGGGGTGCCAGCCCCATGTACTGGATGTGGCAGGTTCCATCCCAGCCCCAGCCAAAAAGTGCAACAACAACAACAAAAAAAATGGAACACTGCAGAATGTGCTCTTCAACCACAATGGAATCAGACTACAAATTAATAGAACATAAAGACAATAGCAAATACTCCAAACATTTAGAAACCAAAAAAAGTCTATGGTAAATAATCCATGGATCAAAGAGGAAATCTCAAAGGGAATTAAAAAACAACACTGAATTTAATACAACTATTAAAGTGTTATAGTATACAAATAAAGCATTGAGGAAATAGAAAATTTTTATACTGTATGCTTGCATTAGAAAAGTGTAAATGTTCCAAATTAATAATCTATGTTGCCATTTCAAGTTACTTTTCAAAATAACAAAACAAGTTTATAGAAAGTGGTAGAAAAAGACCAAATAGAAGCAAATAAAATAAAATAAAATTTAAATCAGAGAAAAATTAAAATGAAAAAATAGATGAAGCATGCCACTATTTTCTCAAAACATCAACAAAATTGACAAACCTCTTGCAAGATTGAGAAATAATAAAAAAGAGAAAATATAAATTACCAAGATTAAGAAGGAAATTGGTAACATTACTAAAGACCCAGTAGACAAAAAAAAAAAAAAAAAAAGACAATGAATGACTACTATAAACAATTCTACACATATAAATATTATGACTTATATGAAATGGACCAGTTTCTCAAAAGAATAAAGTACTACCACTCACCCAACATGAAATTGATGATGTGAATAGTTCTATACCTACTAAGGAAATAAATCTTATAATTCAAAAATTCTCCCCAAAGAAATCTCTGGGCACAGACGGATATTCTACTGGATATTTCTATCAAACATTTAAAGAAGTATTAATACCAATTCTATTATATTTTACAGAAGATAGGAGAGGAAGGAATACTTTCCAATTAATTTTTTTTTAACTAGGTTTAGACTGATAACAAACCAGGCAAAGACAGTACCAGTTAACAAAGAACAAAGCAAGAAATCTATAGACCAATATCTCTTATGACTGACATGCAAAAATACTCATCAAAATAGTAATAATATGATTTACCAAGAAATAAATTATACACCATGATCAAGTTAGATATAATTGAGGAATATGAAGCTGGTTTAAAATTTGCAAAGATCAATAGCTTCTTACTCATACATGCACACACACACAAAAAAAAAATAGAGAGAGAATAGAAGATAGAAGAATGACATAATCAAAATGCTGAACAAGAACACTGTTACACAAGAATTATTTCTTCCATCCAGCAATAACAACCCTCAAAATATGAAGAAATTAAGACCTCCCTAGATATAAAACAACAGCAATGACAAAAGTAAAACAAACAAAAGAAGAAAACCAGGAGATTTTGTTAATAATCCTCTTCTATAAGAAATAGTAAATGGAACAAATTGGTTAAAATAAGAAGACACTAGATGCTAGAATTGAAAAGACTTGGTGAAAGTAATTACTTGAGTACATAAAAAGAAAATATCAATGTATTTGTTGTTTGTAATGTTTTCATATCCTATCTAATTTACATGGAAAATACATAAAGTTATGATTATAAATCTGTGCTGATGGGATTACAATTTACAAGGATGTAATTTATGTAACAATAGCAGCACAGATTGAGGTGGGGAACAGAGCTCTAAGAGAGCAAAGTTCATGTATACTATTAGAGTTAAATTGGTATTAATCTACATTACATTGTTGTAAATTAAGCTGTTCATTATAATCCCCAAGGCTACCACTCAGAAAATAACAGAAAAATGTACCATCAAAGAGACAAGGGAATTAAATGGGTATACTAGAAAATATATATTTAACACAAATGAAAGTTTATGACCTTACAGGAGGACTAAAGGAACAAAAAAATGACATAAGACATATAGTAAAAGCAACAAATTGGCAATGACATTATAAAAAATTCCATGACATGAAAGTCAATTAAAAATTCAAATTAAAGGGTAGATATTGGGTATGTGAATACAAAAATAATTATATATTAACAGGGATATACATGCTTTAGATTCAAAGACACAAATGTGTTGTGTTAAAAATAAAATGATAAAAACAAAAATAAAACACCAATAAAACAATATGCAACAACAGTGCTGGGGTGCCTACAAAAATTGTAGGAAAACTTACCTGCAAGAAGAAGATTACTATTACAGAAAAATAAGGATACCTTGTAATAATAGATGTTCAATCCATTATAAACATATTTATCTATGAAGGGCCAGTCTCAAAATACAAGAAGCAAAATCTGATATAAATGAAAGGAGAAATAAACAATTCAAAAGTAATAGTGGGAGACTTAGATACCCCACTTTCTGTAATGGATAGAAAAACTAGACTGAAAATCAGTACATAAATAGAGCACTTGACCAACACAATGAACTAAGTAGATCTCACAAACCTGTACTGAACACTCCACACAACACCAGCACAATAATCATTTTTTTCAAGTGTTCATGGAACATCCAGGGACAGACCATATGTTAGAGCATAAAATGATTTTCAATAAATTGAAAAGGATTTAAATCATACAAAGTGTGTTCTCCAACAAAAATAAAAATGCTTCTGTGATGAAAAGAAGTTCTATATTGAATAGCCTCATCTTCCACTTGAAGAAACTAAAAGTGAAGAAAAGCTAACTAAAGCAAAAACATTTAGAAGGAAGGAAATAACAAAGATTAGAGTGGAATTAAATAAATTATAGAATAGAAAAGCAACAGAAATTATCAAACAAATCAGGAGTTAGTCTTTGAAAAAATCAAAACGGGCATTTATTTTGCTGGACTGACTATGAAAAAAGATAGAGGACTCAAATTACTAAAACCAAAAATTATAAACAATAATGGCTTTAAAAATAAGAACTATAACTGAATAATATGACCAAGGATATACTCACAAATTAGGCAACCTAGATTAAAGAGAGAAATTGCTGAAAGTATATATACTGCTTTAAATGATAAAAAACTAGAATATCTGAATAGTCTTATAGAAAGGAACAGATAGATTAGTAATAATAATAATAATAATAATAAAATAACTTCCTACAAAGGCCCAGGAACAGAAATGTCTTCAAGAAGAATTCTACTGATATGTAAAAAGAAAAGACTCCCATCTTTCATAAACTCTTATAAAAAATGGAAAAAGAAACTCTTTCCAGCATTCTGTGAGGCCAGTATTACCTTGTTACTAAAACTAGGCAAGAATATGATATCATAAGCAATGAAAACTATAGAGCAATATTCCAGATGAATGAAGTGAGAAAATCCTCAATAAAATACTAGAAAACCAGAAGTATATGAAACAATTATACAAGGTGACCAAATACAATTTATCCCAGAAATGGAAGAGAGATTCCACATGGGCAACTCTAGTAATGTAATTCATTACATTAATAGAATAAAAGACAAAAGTCACGTGATCATCTCAATAGATGTAAAAAAGTTCATTTGACAAAATGCAACATGCATTCATAATAAACACACAACTTAAGTATAGGAGGACACTTTTTAGCCTGATAAGTGGTATCTATGAAAAGTCATAGCTGCACTTTATTATTGTTGAAGTGCTGAAAAATATTTCCTGAAGATCAAAAATAAGACAAAGATATATATTGATGACCTAAGAGACTTTAATGAACTGTCAACATATGGAGGTGATCAACATAAAGAACTAGGCCTACTGTATTGAAATGTGCATATGGCACATAGCCAGTGTGTGAAAATTAGACCATGTTAAAGAGGTGGTCAGTGTAGGGAGGTGGTCAACTGTGGAAGTTCTACTGTATTTGTATTTGTAGATAGCATGGTATTGTATATGGAAATTCCTCAGGATCTCACAAAAATATAAGATGATTAATTAGAATTAGTTTGCAGAATATTATAAGATGAATATTTAAAAATCAATTATAAGAGCAATCATAAAAAAAATAAATTATATGTAATAATCAATCCAATAACAAAATTAAGAAAATAATTATGGTTACAACAACATAAAAAATTAAATACTTAGGAATAAATTTCACAAGAGAAGTATATGACTTACACACTGAAAACAGCAAAATGTCATTAAAGGAAACTCAAGAAGAATCAACTAAATTAAAAGACACCCGAGCTGGGCGCAGTGGCTCACTCCTATAATCCTAGCACTCTGGCAGGTGGATTGCCTGAGCTCACAGGTTCAAGACCAGCCTGATCCAGAGTGAGACCTCATCTCTAAAAATAGTCAGACATCATGGTGAGCACCTATAGTCCCAGCTACTTTGGAGGCTGAGACAAGAGAATTGCTTGAGCCCAAAAGTTTGAGCTATAATGCCATGGCACTCTACTGACAGTGACAAAGCGAGGAGACTCTGCCTCAAAATAAAAAAAAAAGAAGAAAAGAAAAGAAAAAGAAAAAGATACTCTATATTCATTGAATTGATTCATTGGATTGATTCATATTGCTCAGATAATGTTCTGATTTTAATGTGTCTCTTAAAAGTTCATGCATTAGAAACTTAAGCCCCCATGAATCAATGTTGGGTTGTGCATTCTTATAAGAGGTTCTCAGGTTGTAAGGTACTCACTCACTAATGGATTAATATTGTTATTGCACGAGCAAATTAGTTATGAGTGTATGATGTTATAAACAAGTGAGCCCCTAGTGCTACTCTTAGTCCTGAGTGCCCACTTGCCTTTCTACCACATTGAGATGTATCCCAAAGGCCCTCACAAGATACCAGAGCCATGCTCTTTGACTTCCCAGCCTCCAGAACTGTAAGCCAATTGAATCTCTTTTCTTTATAAGTTACCCAGTCTATGGTTTTCTATAATAGCAACCAAAAATTGACTAAGACAGATGTAAAGACTCCCCAAATTAATCTATAGATCAATTCAACTCAATTCCTATTAAAACCCAAGATGGCTCTCTCTTTTCTGGACAGAAAATGACAGGTTAATCCTAAAATTTTTGTAGTAATATAAGATGCAAATAATAGGCAAAATAGTCTCAGAAAAGCACAAAGTTGGAGGACCACATTGTCCAGTATTAAAATTTCTGTATAATAATCAACACAATCTAGTACTGTCATAAAGATAGACTTGTAGATAAATGTAATAGAAATGAGTAACCAGAAATAAACAAATGTTCCAACAAATTTATGCAAGTTAAAGAATAAACTTTTCAATAACTGGTCCCAGGAAACTAGATATCCAAATGCCAAAAAAAAAAAGAAGGTGGTGCCTGTGGCTCAGTGGGTGGGATGCTGGCCCCATATACCAAGGGTGATAGGTTCAAACCCGGCCCTGGCCAAACTGCAACAAAAAAATAGCCGGGCATTGTGGTGGGTGCCTGTAGTCCCAGCTACTTGGGAGGCTGAGGCAAGAGAATTGCCTAAGCCTAGGAGTTGGAGGTTGCTGTGAACTGTGTGAAGCCATGGCACTCTGCCGAGGGCAAGAAAGTGAGACTATGTCTCAAAAAAAAAAAAAAAAAGAAAGAAAAAGAAAAAGAGAGAGAGAGAGAAAGAAATTGAACAGCTATCACATGTCATACACATAAAATAACTTAGAATTTACCAAACATGAAATGTAAGAGCTAAAAGCTAAATCTAAAAATGAACCTAAATGGAAAGAAAACAATCTTAGAAAACTTTGGCGTAGGTACATCTTCATGACCTTGTATTAAGCAAGGTTTGTGTGGCTAAAGGTTATATAGATATGACACCCAAAGCACAAGTGACCACAAAAATTTTTTAAAAAATTAAAATAAGTCTTCTATCTATCTTGAGTCAATTTTTGTAAGTGGTGAAAGATGTGGGTCCACTTTCAGTCTTTTACATGTGGTTATCTAGTTCTCCCAACACTATTTGTTGAATAGGGATTCCCCAGGGTATGCTCTTATTTGGTTTATCAAAGATCAGATGGCAACTGGAGACTGGTATCACCTCTTGATTTTCTATTGTGTTCCATATGTCTATGTTTCTACTTTTGTGCCAATATTCTGTTTTGATTCCTGTGGACTTGTAATATAACCTGAAGTCTGGTAGTGTGATTTTCAGCTTTGTTATTATTACTTAGAATAGCCTTAGTTATATGGATTTATTTCTGCTTCCTTACAAAATGAAGTACTATTTTTTTCCAGTCTGATGTTAGTATTCTAATTGGGATTGCATTGAATCTGTAGATTACTTTGGGCAAATAGACATTTTGACAATTGATTCTTTCCAGCCAAGAGCATGATATGTCTTCCATTTGTTAATGTCTTCTTCTGTGAAATGATAAAAATCTTTGAAGAAAGTGTGGGAAACCTCTTGATATGTCAGTCTGGGGAAAGATTTTGTGGTAAAGACTTTAATGGCAACAAAAATAAACAAATTGAACTTAATTAAACTAAAAAGCTTCTGCACAGCTAAGGACACAACAAGTAAAGCAAACAGACAACCTTCAGAATGGGAAAATATATTTGCATGGCATGAATCTAACAAAGAATTGATAACTAGAATCTATAGAGAACTCAAATTAATCAACACAAAAAGAGCAAACAATCCCATCTATCTCTGGGCAAGACATATGAACAGAACCTTCTCTGAGGAATACAAATGAATGGCTAACAAGCATTTTGAAAAATATTCATCATCCCTAATCATCACAGAAATGCAAAGCAAAACCACCCTAAGATACTACCTAACCCTAGAAAAACAGCACACATTCCAAGGTCTCAAACCTGCAGAGGCTGGCATGGATGTGAAGAGAAGGGAACACTTTTGCATTGTTGGTAGAACTACAAACTAATGCAACCTTTTTGGAAGAAAGTATAGGAAATCCTTAAAGAATTCAAATTAGACCTCCCATGTGATCCTGCAATCCCATTACTTGGCATCTATCCAGAAGAAAAAAAAAATATTATTCATAAGGACATTTAGCTTGTTCATCACAACTCAATTTACAACTGCCAAAACGTGGAAATAACCTAAATCCCCAGCAACTGAGGAGTAGATTAACAAGCTGTGGTATATATATACATCATGGAATACTATTCAGCCATGAAAAAGTTAGAGACTTTATATTTTTTGTATTAACCTGGATGGAGGTGGTACACATTCTTCTTAGTAAAGTATCACAAGAATGGAGAAGCAAGAATCCAATGTATTCAATACTTATATGAAGCCAGCAGGTGATCTAATGCTTGCCCACATAAGAAAAAAATCAAATCAATTTAAAGTGGGGAGTAGGGGAATGAGGGAGAATAGAGAGGGGAGGAATGAGAGGGATGGGTGTGCTCCCACTTAATGGGCACAATGTTAAGGTGAATGACACACCTCTTGAGGGTGGGACATAATTATAAGAGGGACTCTATGTAACATATGCAAACATTATAACCTAATTCTTTGTACTCTCAAATTAAACTGAAATAATTTTTTAAAAATAAGGTAAGTTGAGCTTCATTTAAAGTAAAAACTACAATTTAAAATGTACTATCAAAAAGTGAAAAGACAGCCCAATAAATAGGAGAAAATAGGCTGGGGGTGGTGGCTCTCGCCTATAATCCTAGCACTCTGGGAGGCAGAGGCAGGTGGATCACTGTAGCTTAGGAGTTTGAGATCATCCTGAGTAAGAGCAAGAACCCCTGTCTCTACTTAAAAAAAAAAAAGTGTGTAAACTAAAAAGTGGTGCAGAAGCTTTTTACTTTAATTAAATTCATTTGTTTATTTTTGTTGCCATTTTTGTGTGTGTGTTGTTGCGGATACCTGCTACTCAACAGGCTGAGGCAAAAGGAACGCCTGAGCCAAAGAGTTTGAGGTTGCTGTGAACTATGATACCATGGCACACTGCCAACAGTGACAAAGTAAGACTCTGTCTGAAAGAAAGAAAGGAAGGGAGGAAGGCAGGAAGGAAGGAATGAAGGAAGGGAGGAAGGGAGGGAGGGGAGGAAGGAAAGGAAAGGAAAGAAAAAAGAGAGAGAGGAGAAAATATCTGCTATGATTTCAGGAACAACAGGCAAAGAATTCTTACAACTCAAAAATATGAAGACAGACAGCCCATTTGAAAATGGGCAAAGGATTTGAACTGTACCCAAAGAAGACAAATAACTGATAGGCACATGCAAACGTTTGCAATGTCATTACTCATTAGGTGAACACTTATACCTGGCAACCAGGAGGATATGCCCTTTCACACCCATTGGGATGGCTATAATCAAAAAGATGAACAAGAGGAATTGCTGAGAATGTCATGAAGTTGGAACCCTCATACATTGCTGGTGGGACGGCCAATTTGGAAAACAATTTAACAGTACATAAAAAGGTTAATCTTGAAGATGTGGCATGACTCCTCAATTCCCTTCTTAGGTACATTCTTGAAATAAATTAAAACAGGTACTGAAACAAATATTTGTACATGAATGATCATAGCAGGACTATTTATCACAGCTAAAAGATAAAAGCAACCTAAATATACATCAGCAGAGGAAGTACAAACAAAACGTGGTAGGTTGCAGCTATACTATAAAATAATCTTATGCTAAAAAAATAATAAAAGTACTGACACATGCAATAGCATTAATGAATCTTTAAAACATGATGCTAAGTGAATGAAAATAGACACAGAAGACCACAAGTTGTACAATTCCATTTAAATGAAGAACCCAGAATAGGTAAATACCCACATATTTAAAGTAGATTTGTGGCTGCCAGAGTTCTTGGTGGAGAAAGGAATAAGAAGTGACTGCTAATGGGTGTGTCGTTTCATTTGGGACTAATGAAAATGTTCTAAGACTCGATAGTTGTAATGATCACAAAATTTTGTGAATATACTAAATGCCATGGAGTTACACAATTTTATTTTTTTTTAATCTCATTCAAGATTTTATTTATTTTTTAAAATTTTTTTATTATTAAATCATAGCTGCGGCCAAGATGGCGGTCTGTAGCCAGCTTTCTGCAGACGCTCCTGTCCAGAAGGAGAGTTAAAGGACAGAAATTTGGCGAGAAAGCCAACGGTTTGGAGCTGAGCCAAGAGACAAGGTCGAGGAACACACATCAACACTGC
>CAUYON010025858.1:0-29831 GCA_963573935.1 Arctocebus calabarensis | reverse complement strand
CTGCATCAAAAATTAGTTGGGCGCTGTGGCGGGCGCCTGTAGTCCCAGCTACTCGGGAGGCTGAGGCAAGAGAATCACTTGAGCCCAAGAGCTGGAGGTTGCTGTGAGCTGTGACTCCACAGCACTCCACCGAGTGCGATAGAGTGAGACTCTGTCTCCACAAAAAAAAATTAAAAATAAATAAATAAATAAATGTTACCTAAATTCAAATAATAGTAACAGTAACTAACATTTATTGTAGACACATATGCAGACTAATATGTAGAGTTTATTCATATTCATTCATTTAATCCTCATAAAGACTATGAATTGGAAGCCTTTATTAGACCCTCTCTACAGATGAGCAAACTGAAGCACGGAGAGTTAGGAATCTGTGTAAGAATTAAGTGGAAGAGCCTGTCTAAGACCACTGCGGATATCACGCAGCTCCCATCATGGTGCAGACAAGATTTATGTACAGGCAAGTTCACTTCCATACTATTTTAAATAAGAAAGCCTTGCTGACACTCCTCACCTAATCACCACTAAGTGAACACACCAAGATGGACTCTCTCTTGGGAATCTTCAAGGAGGATGCCACTCTTTCCTTGGAAATGAAAGAAACTTTCAGCATGGCCACATTTAAAGGAAGCCACCAGCCAGAAATCACCCTAGTTATTTATGGGATACACAGACTTGGACAAGTTCTCAGTCATAATCAAGTTTCCCCTCCTCCCTGTGCTTCTGGAGTCCACTCAGGATACAGAGTGTGTGTGGGAGAAGAAGAGGTGAACCTACCTAGGCTCCCAGTGGGCTTGTACGTGGTGCCAGCTGCTGCGGACAGTATGAGGTTGGCCCGTGTGGGAAGCTGCGTCTCATGCTGCACCACACAGGTGAGCACCCGCTCAGACCCCTGCACCGACGCATTCACCCGCAGCAAGACTTCTAAGGTGTAGGTCCCATCGTTATTCTTCTTGGGCACGGGCTGGTCAGCTTTGAGTGTTTGGCAGTCATCCAGCCAGGTAAGATGCACGGTGTGTGGATAGAATCTCTGCACGTGGCAGGTAGCCTCCACCGAGCTGAAGGAAGTGGAAGACTGAGACACTGTCACCTGAGGGGGAACTGGCAAAATCCAGAGAAAGAAGGCAATTACTGTGGGAGCCTGGGAGGTCCTTGAGAATGGAGTCTTCTGCCCATGGCCTAGACCAGGGCCTGCCACAGGGGAAAAATTAGGTATTGGTTAACAGATGCATGCATAGGAAACACAGGGCTGAATGAGCATGTGAATGCATGTGAGTGAATGCACGGATGGATGGAAAAAATGAATGGGATTGACGAAAGCCATCCTAATCATTCTTTTCTTTTTCACTTTGGCCATTAAAGATAAAAAAGATGAGGTATGAATTCCATCGAAGAAGCTGCAAATCATTTGAATCATTTCTACAGCTAAATAATTCTAAGATCTGAAGATTCACAGACTCTAAGTCTTAGAATCCATGATACTAGGATTTGACATAGGAAAGAACTTCAGTTTAGAGAGGTTAAGTAACTTGCCCCAGGTCACAAGTAGCAAAACTGAGATTATACCAGAAATAGTATGTTTTACCTTTATGCTCTTCTGACATGTGGATCATAAGGCTATAAGCATTTATTATTCTGCACTTCCCAAATTATGATTACTGACTTCTAGAATTTTTTCAACCAGGTTTTCAGCTATGCAATAGAATGCATCCACAATGAGGAAAGCTGGAGACGGTGCAATTTTATAAAACATTAAATATTTCAATACACTTCATATGAACAGACAATACAGTGCAGCTCTAAGCTAAAGGCTGGAGGATATGGATTCTGGTCCCTGGGGTGACACCATAACCAACTGCAGACCATGTACAAGTCGCTTTCCCTCTGTTTCCAAAACTCTTGAAATATCAACTCCTCTAAGGTCAGATCAAGTCTCATGGGTCTAGTTAAGACAAATACCAGCTCTTAGTATGGGTGAAAAGAGTAACTCCTCATGTATTTTTCTCACCCTTAACTCACTCAAATTTATAAAATCCTATAAATGCTGCTGCAAATGGGTTGGACAGCCAAGGCGAGGCATCGTCTGAGAAGCTTACTCTCCGTTCAGGCGTGCCCTTTCAGCTCACAGGCTCAGCACAGGAGCAAGACGTGAGAAGGGAGCCCTCCGATGCTAAAGGCCTGATAACTAGGGCGGTGCCCATGGAGAACAGGCTAGGGTGCGATGCCACCAGGCAAGTGTCATGGGTTCTAATAAATGGCAAAGACCAGACAAAGGATAAGAGGCTAAAATGGCCCATTCCAGCCACCAGTGAGCTCCCCTGGCTCTACGGTGTCTGAGGGCAGGGGCAGGAGGACAGAGGCCTAGGAACAGCTGATGACAACTGTTTCAATGAAAGGTAGTATTTGGGGCAGCACGTGCACACATCTTATTTAATTCTCACAAAACCACACAACGTAAACACTGACAGGTATTCAAATTGGGGGTGGGGGACTCCACTTAGATGGGGCCCATACAGAATCAGGCCCCTTTATTGAAATTGTCAAAAAGGAGTTGGATGAAATTTTATCTTAAAAAGTATTTCAATTATAAAAATAATTTTATTTATTTTATGTCAATATAGAATATCATTGCAACTATGCACCAACTCTTAAGAGGAACAAGTGTTAGGAGGGGAAGGAAGCTGTCATAATTTTTCCCTCCAAACTAATACTATAGTACCAACAAATCTTCCATTTCCAATCTCACATTACCAGCACAATCATTTAAAGGTAATTTTGAAAATGTATTTGAAATTATTTGAGTGTTCTATCAATTTTCACAGGGGCCTCTTTTAATCAAAGTGTCTTCTTTTGAAGTGCCCGCAATACCATTATCATCATAGATTTTTTTCCTTCTTCTTCTTCCATTTTTAACTGCTGAAAAGCTTTGCCTGGGGTCCCAGTAGTTCCCCAAAATCATTTGCATCAACTTACTGAAATAGAACTGTTGCAAGGTCTCCAACTGCACTTTGCAGTGGATGGGAATTCTATCAGACCAGTGTGGTCTGATGTTTGCCACACTTCAATCAAGGCAAGACCCTTCCCCTATAGCAACAGATTTCTGGGATCCACACTACCCCACCCCCACCCCCATTGCCTGACCTCAGGGCAGTGTTTTTGGGCAATTCTGCTCATGCTGAGCCCCACCTTGAACTACCAAAACATCTTCCCACTTCTCTGCCTTGGATTTCTCTAGAGCCATGAAATGCCATCTAATCCATGCTGGCACATCCCAGCCATCCCTCCGACAGGGCCCAATTCTGAGGCACAGTCTACACAGTTTACTGAGTTACTCAGAGGGTCCCCAGCTTAGTGACTTACCCTGTCTTGGCTGTCCCCTTCCCTGTCTCTCTCTCCCCGCTCCCCCATCCCAACCTCTCTGTATCACTTCCCACCACCTGTCCCCATGTCCTGGTTTCGGCTCTGCTTTCAGGTGAACCCAAATAAAGACCCCTGCAAAGATGTTTCTGTGACAGCAGACACAGTCTGAGATGCACGAAGTGTTGAGTAGGGAGGGGATTTGAGTGGGAGCTAATTTTATAAATAATCAGGTAATTTGTGAGTATTTCTACAGCTTTTGCTTCCCTGCACAATTGTCCTACCTCCAGGAATGACATAATAAACACTCAGATAAGGGGGATCGCCTGAGCTATCATTTTCCTAATTTACAGCCAAAGACACAGAAGTGAAGACAACACAAGAAACTTGCAAAAGATCCCACAGTTGGGAAATAGAGCAGAGTTGGAAGCTGGAATTCAGGCCCAGGTCTTTCACTCACCAGCGGTATAAGCTTGGGAGCCTTCATTTCTTTGAACCTCGGTTTTCTTCTGTGAGCCACGAATGAGATGAACAGTGTGGGAAGCTGGACACATTAAGTTAACCCACATCAATGTGCTTGACTGCCCGCCCACCATGCTCATTGAAGACCTCAATGTCAGTGTTTTATATCCACACAATAAAAGGATGTGTTTGCTTTCATGATGACAGCATACTTATTCCCCTATTTTGCAAATAAGAAAATGAATATATTTTGTAAAACCCATTCCATAGAAAATCCAATATACATTTAAGGAATTAATTTTACTGCTGTGCAGCCTCAGACCACTTGCTCATCATCTATGGTTTTTAGAGTTGTCATTACAATGGGATGATTATGAAGATTCCTTCTAGCCATGATATCTTATGACCTCACTGGGTTTGCAGATCTGCCAAGCATTGGTCCAATCCGAGAAAATCAATGGAAAAATCAGGCTTATATGCAGGTATAAGTAAAAATTGAAAGACATTGAGATCCCTAAAATTTAGAAGCTCATAAAGTCCTTCAAATCTTCCTCAGATAAAATAATCATAATAAAATTAAATTCCAGAAGATAAATATTCACCTCCATTTTACAGATGAGAGAAGTGAGTTCTGAGAGGTAATGAATAATAATTATTATTATTATTAACCACAACAACAATGGCCATTTCTGATTGGTTATTATGAGCAAAGCACCGGGTTAAGTACTGTACAGGTATCATTTCATCGAATCCCTGGCACAACCAAGTGAGAGTTGTGCCATTTTTCCAAGAGGAAATCAACACTGAGAGAGGTCGCAGTCCAACCCTGCACTGCCGCAGTCACGTGAAGAGAAAGCTCTTACCCCGGAGGTACTGGTCCAGGCTGATGGTTTTCTGGAAAACCACTGTTGACTTGTGCTCCACGTGGAAGACGACATTGGACAACACATCATCATCCTTCAGTGGGACCCACACACGGCTTGTCACGTTGTAGGTGTGTCCATCATGGTAGACACTGGTCTGGGACTTTGGGAGCTCCCGTTTGTTCTTAAGCCAGGTCACGGTAATGTGACGTGTGGCGAATCCAGACAACGTGTATGCCAGTTGAATGTTTGTACCGGGCTCAGAGCGCTGAAGGGGGCCTTGCAAATGGTGAGAGTGGGCGCTCCTGCCTGCAGGGAGAGACCTTTCATCAGAGAGCACAGAGATGCCAAATCCCAGTGTGAACAAATCCTCAGCATCTGCATCAAGAATCCCATTGCTTTCCAGCCACTTGGGAGGCTGAGGCAAGAGGATCACTTGAGCCCAAGAGTTTGAGGTTGCTGTGAGCTATGATGCCATGGCATGGCACACTACCAAGGGTGACAAAGTGAGACTCTGTTTCAAAAAAAAATCCCATTGCCTTTGCATAGGGATGAGGGGTCACATTCTGATAGGAGCTAGGTTCTGAAGCTGATTTCAGGGCCACAGAAGGAAACCACAGGGACCACAGCAGTTTATAAGGAGGCTGACACCTGCTGACACCCTGTGGCAAAAATCAAGCACCCCTATCACACTTGCCTTGTTGATGGGCTACTCTCTAACTCACTGAGTTGTCCCAGTAATCCTAGGATGCGGGAGCTCTTGCTATCCATTTCACAGATGAGAAAACTGAGGCTAAGGTCCACAGCTACTCAGTGACAGAGCTGAGATTCTCAGCCAGGCAGTCAGGCCCTGGGATCTGTGTCCCTGACCACCACTCAGCCCTGCCCTCTGGCCTTATAAAGGGAAGAGCACCTCACTGCTCAGAGGCCATGTTACAGAGAAGAGTTCAGGTG
This sequence comes from Arctocebus calabarensis, assembly GCA_963573935.1. NCBI lineage: Eukaryota > Metazoa > Chordata > Mammalia > Primates > Lorisidae > Arctocebus > Arctocebus calabarensis. The sequence goes on along the minus strand of CAUYON010025858.1, from coordinate 24,195 downwards.
CACAGACCTTGGGTTCCACTCACCCAAGCTTGCATTCCCAACTTCTCCACTGGAACTGGAACAACTCAACTCTCTAAGCCTCAGTTTTCTCATCTTTGGAATGAGAATGAGTCTTAATTCATAGAGTTAAGAAATTAAGTCAACTTGTTTATGCAGAATATGTGGCACACAAATGCACTCTATAAATGAGCTATCAGCATCATATACTCACAGTGATGACCTGAGGAATTTTTAATGTTAACAGAGAAAGAAAAAGCTCAGAGAGGGCTTATGACATCCAAGAGCCTCACAGTGAACAGAACTGACTTCGAAGCCCAGGAGTTCTGACTCCAAGTTAAGGGCCTTTTTTTGTTACATCATAGCTGCCTCTACTTCTTCATGGGGGGCCCTGCACAATCAGTGGTGTTCAATACTGTCCCACTTTGAGCATAGCTCTGGGCTAGGTACTATGGAGACTGCAAACGTCATTGAAAAGCACTTACTGTGGGCCCTGTTGTCCAGATGCCAGGCAGGAGTTGAGGAAAAGGGTCTTCACCAGGGCCCCTCAAAGTGGGAATAACAATTGCCATTGCATAGATGAGGACACTCCAAAAGGGAATTGCTTTGCCTAAGGTCATATGTCTGGGTAGTGACAGTCCTGCGGTGGGATCCTGATCTGTTTGACTACAAAGTTTGACCACCTCCAAACAAAAAAGCCAGTCCCTGGTGTAAGGATGTGGGAGTCTCATCATGGAGGAAGGTGTAAATGAGAGAAAACCGCAGGCCCCAAGCTTTCCCCGCAGATGAAGTACCAATTGTGAGACTTGAATGGTGTTATAGACAGATATGCCTACACAGTTCAGGAAGAAATAAACATCAGAAATACAACATTTATGATTGATATTTGAGAAAAGACTTGAGATAACACTAAGGTTTGTATTCTCAGGCAGGATAGGAGAGAAAAATGCAGAAAAACATATTGAATTTGTGAACAGATAGCCCTGCATTCTAATCTCAGCTCTGCTATTTGAGGCCTCCACTGCTCTTGGACTCTGTCATAGGATCAGATAACCTATGTGCACTGTGGGTGCTCTGTGGTGCCAGCCAGTAGGAACAGAGGCACAGGGTGGGAGTGCCCATGAAGACTTTTATGGGCCAGCTTGGGGAGGGACCCCTTCGAGGCACATTAACACCCAACAAAAATGGGCTTGAATGCCAGGAAAGGAGCGGCAGCCCTTCCCCCACCAGACCACGCTGCTGCAAAGCTGCACAGGGGATCCAGAGAATCAAAAGGATGCTGGCAGGGGGCTAATCTTGCTGTATGCAGGTGAAGGAGAAAAAAGAAGACAGAGGAAAAAACTCAGCGTGAGTCAATAAATACCGCACTTGCTTCTCATCCAAAGGGGACCATTTCGAGAGTTTTTCCACCCAGACCTGTATATCCCGCTGGGTGAACGTTTTTTCTTATTTCTGATGGATGACAAGAAAAAAAAAAAAGGAGCGTGAAGAAAAAGAGCATGTTAAAGCCGAGAGGGATCATTTCCCAGGAGGGTTCCTGCAGCAGCCACATAAAGGCCAGTTCTGTCAGGGAGAGGTCAAACGCAGAGCGGACCTCTGTCTTTGCCTCAAACCTGCTGTCTTTGCCACACACACCTTTCTCCCGTGGCGACCAGAGCTGTAATACACTTGAACAGACGCGGACAGCCACACTTCCCAACTGTCCTTCCCCACTCCATGTGGCTCTGGATAACGGGATTAGCCCGGTTTGTCCCTGCCGGGCCGATCTTAACACACCCTGCTCTGCCCACTCCTCCCCCTGTCCTCTCAGGGCCAGTAATTCATTCTCCGAAACTGATCCCAGCCCGACCAGAGGAAACCAGCTTGCTGACCTCTGGTCCCAATTGCCGGCGGGCAGCGCCCCCTTGTGGGGAAAGTTTTGTGAGGCCACAGATGGGACCGAGGGAGAAGAGATTAGGAGCCAGTGGGGAGCGGGAGCTGCACCCGCCCTATGAATTCTGGACTCCCCTTAAAGTTGACTTCCGGAAACTTCCAGCTGAACCAATCTTGGTTAATAGTTTTCCCAGAGGAGATTTTGGTGCCCAGCAGTCCTTGATCTCTGCCGTTTCTTGCAAGCAAGTGTTAAAGTACAGAATTCTCCACAGGAAGAGTGCATAGAATTAGGGGTGGGGAGCCACGTCTTGTGAAGTGCAGGAGAGGGGGAGAGGGCACTCTCTCTTTCCTCCCCTTCACCCAGGGTTGCCCTGCCTCTTGGGCCCTCCCTGGCCAGGCTGCCTCGAGGACCCGGGTGGAGACGGCACCTACCTTTCCCGCGCCTGGGTTCTTGCCCTCGCAGGGTGATGTTGGCTTTGACTGGGGGCTGCTCATCCTGGACCACCCAGCAGGCAAACTCGCTCCCCTGCGGTGTGGCCTCTGCCTGCCACGTATGCTCCAGAGAGTGTGTCCCATCGGGGTTTCTGGTGACGTGGGGGGACTCCACAGTCCGGACCGTGTGGCCGTTCTCCATCCAGGTGAGATGCAGGTGGGAGGCGGGATGGAAGTGGGCGGCATGGCAGGTGAGATTCACTCTGTCACGCACATGGACATGTGTCCCCGAGGGCCAGGTGGTGATCTTCAGGGTGGGGATGACTAGACAGAGGAACAGAAAGTAAGAGCTGGGGGAGCTACTGTCTCCCTCCCCCCGGGAGCCAGTCGCAAGATCGCTCACTCTTTTTTAAGAAATAATTTTTTCTTGTATGCTCAATGTTAAGCAAATAGGGCTAAATGTTAATATTCATTACATATGGGTACATAGGCATCTGGTATATTCTTTGTAGTTGAAAATATTTCATAAAAATGACTAAAATATATTGCCCCTGAGGACAGAGGCTTCATTTTACTTGTTGCTGTATCCCCAGCACCGAGAGCAGTGTCTGGGAAACAATGGATAGTCATTGTTTATTGAACGAATAATAAATATTTAAAATAAAAAACAATAGCAATGATATTAATAGAGGATGTTTGGAAAGAGATGCTGAGGCCAGATAATCACAAGAAGATCAAACATCTATAAGTAACTTACTGTGTGCCAGGCACTGTTCTAGGCGCTTTATAAAAATAACTCATTTTATCTTCTCAGGAAGCCTATGAAGTAGGTCTTAATTTCATCCCCATTTTACGAGAACCTGAGGCTTCCAGTGGTCAGTAACTAGAAAGATCACACAGCTTGTGAAAGCGGCACAACTGGATTGAAACCCAGACGGTAGGCCTCTGGGACCTGTGTTTTTAATCATGAGGGTGACAATGAGGAATTTTGGTTCCTTGTTTGTAAATGGACCGTTAGGCAAAAACCCTGAAAGCCAACGCTGCCCGGGCCAGCCCCATCCACGGCCCTGCCCTTTTACCTCGGAGCACTTGGGAGAGATTCATGGTTGCTTGCAGTGGCCTCTCCAGGGTCCTGTGGGTGACCTTGCAGGTGATCTTGGATGATACATCTTGTCGGGTCAGTGTCACCCATGCCTTGCTGGTGATGGAAAAATTGCCTCCCTTATCAGTCATCGGGTACTGAGCTGAGGCTGGATGTTCATGACTGTTCTTCAACCAGGTGACATTGAATTCCTGGGAGCCGAAGGGGCCAGCAGTGCAGTTGAAAGGCACCGAATCTCCAGGGGTTGTTCTCTCAGACGGGCCCGTCAGAGAGATGAAGATCTTCCCAGCTAGGGCAAAGAGTGATTGTGACTGCACCCTGGGGGTGGGAAGTGTCCAACACTCAACAGTCTGTAAGCAGCACCAGGGATCTCTGTCAGGCCCTGTCGCCCTACTGTGTGCTCTATCTGGTTCCAACATCAGAGAACATACAGACCCATGAAAACGAGTGAACAAGCAAACAGGAATATGATTACATCCAGGTCTCAGTGCCCTCTAGGGAACCCAAAGCTTGCAGAGATAGAGAATACAGGGAGAACTTATAGAACTGACTTATCTCTATAAGTCAGAGAAGGATTCCTTGAGGAGGTGACATTGGAACTGAAACTGAGGAATGAGTAGGAGCCAGACATGGGAAGGGACAGAGGAAAGACACTCCAGAGGGCAGGGACAGCAGGTAAGAAGGGCCTAGGGCAGGAGGAAGGAGAGTGGTGGGCTGGAGAGCTGAGGTCCGGAGGACTTGAACGTCACAGCAAAGAAGTCCAGGTCAGGAAGAGCCTTGTGAGACATGTTGGTGACCTCGATTCTCTTCTTTGTGTCATGGGAAGTTGCTGAGACTTGACACAGAGGGGCAGGGTTTACACATGTTAAAGATGACTGGGTTAGGGTTAGGGTTAGCCGTCCTGCTCCCCACCAGGGATGAGGCGGGAGACCAGTGCAGAGGCCAGTGCGGGCCTCCAGCTGGATCAGGGTGGGGGAGGAGGGGCAGGGGCTGGAGACACACTGGGAATTTGCAGCCGGCAGGACTTGGCGCTGGACAAGATGGGGATGCGGCTGATGGACCGGGGACAGAAAGAGTGATGGGTCCACGACGCCCAGGTTTTCTCTAGAGCTGCTGAGAGGAGTTTACTTTTTGAGATAGAGGAACTGGAGAAGGACTGAGTTGGGATAGGAAGGGTGTGGCGAAGACTCAGGATTTCCACTTGGGACGTAGGTTTCTGATGACTCGAGTGGAACGTTGAGGATCACTGCCGCCGCACTACAGGGATGGCCTCCCCCGCGAGTTCCCGCTCACACCTCACTGGGTGTCCACCCTCTGCTTGCTCATCTCTAGGGACAGGGAGCTCTCTCCACCGAGACAGCTTCATTCATCCTCACGTAGCTTGGACCATGACAAATACTTCCCGCTTCTAACCTGGGATCTGTCTCTTAGAGTTACCCCGGAAAACTGCAGGATGAAACTTGTCCCCACTCCTGAGTACAGCGCTGCAGAGACGGGGAGCAGGGAGCACTCTAAGTCCTTCCTGCATCCCCCGAGCCCGTCCTCTGCACCAGGTCATAAGTGGGGTGCTGAAGTCGCAGAGATGAGCCCCACGGGGCCCCTACCATTGGGGAGCATCTTGTTAAGGGGGGGCAGACAGACCAGCAAGGACAACACAAAGTGACAGGTGAAGGAGGGCAGCCTGGGAGGCCCCGAGAGCCTGTCCTCTTTGCTCACACCCTGGTACCTTTTCACAGTATGTGCTCATCACCCACTCGCCCCCTTGTGTAGCACCCTGTGGTTACAAGATGCTCAGGTGTGTGGGCCTGTTTGCATCCATATCCCAGCTGTGGGATGCGAGCATCACTGTCCCCACTCTCCAGAAGGGGAAACAGTGAGGTACAGTGACTTGCTCCAGGTTGCACAGCCTATCAGTGGCTGCGGAGGGATGGCAGGCCTGTCTGACCCTGCGTCTGGGACTCTCCCCACAACGCAGAGCTGCATCGCTCGGAAGACTCTCTCTCTCTCTCTCTCTCTCCCTCCTCCCTCCTGCTCCTCCGCCTCCTCCTCCCCCACCCTCACACCTGATGCCGGTCTGGTAGCCACCCAGACCAGAGCTGGCATCAGGGCTGGGTGAGAGATTAGGTCGTCTTTTGTCCCCTGACATTCCCCTACCCCCAGCCCCTCGCCCTAGTTCCACACCTGCCTCTGACTCCCAAGCTCCCACCATCTCCCTTTCCCACAGGTCCATGTTGAGGAAAGAAGCAAAACAGCACCTAGCAGGCAGGAAACAGCGACTCAGCTGGGTCCTCTGGGCCTCCGTCTCCCCCGGTCATAAGGGGCTGGATTCAGTGACCCCTGAGGGCCTCCCACCTGCTCCGAGGGTCGGTATGGTCAGGACTCAGGACTCACCTGTGAGTCCCAGCAGAAGCATGGGCACGAAGGAGCCCAGGGCCTTCCCAGGTGTGGCAGTCATGGTGAGAGGCTCTCAGCGTCCCTGGCTGGTACTGGATGAGGCTCTGCATGAGCCCAGGAGCCACTGCCGGGTCTCTTGACAGCCTGGAGTGGCATTATACCTCCCAGCTGCCCATCCCTCCCCACCCGTCCCAGTTTGAGCAGAGGTGTGAGCCACAGTTAGAGAAGTGGTCACTGTGGCCAAGGCCTCCTGTCCAACTGGGGAGATGCCTGCTGCGTGCAGCTGGGAGCTGATGGTCTCGGATGCCCCCTGAGCCAGACTGGGAAGTGATCTCAGATGTGGAAAGCCTCGGTGTCCTCTCTCCTGGAGGCTCCTCCATACTGAACAAACATCACTGCCTTGTCCCAGACCCAGCTTCTGGGAATACAGATGAATCAGTCATGGTCGCAGAAGGGATGTGGAGAACACGACTTCTACACACCTCAACATGCACCACCAGCCACACTGAAGAACATAGAGTTTGAAATCCGACCCCTGCCTCACCAGTCAGGCAGGCTTTTCCTGTTGCCCAGAATTGTCCAGTTGGCTACAAGTTGGAGAAAATAAATTTGAAACACAGCTAGCAGCCTCCCTCCCCTCTCTAAGAGAGCAGCCTCTCTGCTTGCCCTCTCCTGTTCCGTGCCCCACTTAACTCGCTTCCCAGTGGCTAGCCCGGACATACGCACCTCTACTTACTTGTTTTTACCTGTTCCCTCATGAAAAAAGACCATTCACTCTGAAGATTGCTGCCTTTTGTTCCCTCCTGTCATTGGCCACCAGAACGGTGCTGGGCAAAGACTAGGTCTTCATGATAATGAAAGGACCTTTGGGGACAGGTGTGTTCTTAGGACTGATTAGGAAGCCATCAAGCCTGTCCTGCTCCCCAGCAGCCCATCGCCCAGGTCTGTACACCTAGCCGACTGCGGGGAATTTTCAGATGGGGTGGGGAGACTGTTATGGAGCCTCCTTCCTCCATCCCAACACTGCTCAGCCACCCAGCCAAGCAAGGTGCCCAGGAAGATGCCTCTCAGAGTTCAGGGTAACTGCAGGAGGAGGCCTGATCCTTCTCTCCTGGGTGTCTCCTGAGGCAGCAGAGCCCTGAGCAAGAGAAAAGGGAACTGAGAAGGCAGGGCAGAGAGGCAGGCACAGGACAGCAGCCCGGCCTCCTCCATGCACAGTGACAAGGGGATGAGGTCCTTGGAGGGCCCCCACCGAAGAAAGTGGCCAAGCTTAGAGCCTCCTGTCTGTGGCCCATTCAAGAGGGCTGGCTGCTAGCAGGGGGTCCCAGGAGCAAGAGACTGAAGCATAGCATGGGCTATGAGTCCAGATCAGATCATGTGTGAGAGACACCCCCACAGCACACACATCCATGCTCTCACACACACACACATACACACTCGTGCATGTACACATGTACACACATATGCACACACATGCACACATTCACCCGCACGCACTCACTCGTGTACACACACACGCACACACCCATGGGTACACACACGTGTACACATGCATGCACTCGTGGACCCACACATGCACACAGGGCCCTCCTAGGGATCTACACCCATGCCCCAGGAGGTATCTGGCTTCCAGATTCCAGCCCTAGTAAATAGCACTGTGGAGTAAAAGAGGTTTACAGTTCACTGTCACCCCGCCCAGACTTTAACACATCAGAGGACAGAAGGGGTCCAACTCAGAAAGGAAGGAGGAACAAAAGGACCTCTACCCCTTCCAGATCCCTCAGTAGGGCTGGGAAGGGTGGTGTGGGGGACAGTGCTGGAGTGAGAGGAAGAAGTAGGCACCAACCCAGATGTAATGTTGGCAGTTTCAACTAAACTAGTTTGGACTAAGCCTTAAACAGAGGCTGACACAAAATAGCTATACATACAGTGTGATAAAATTATCCACCCATTGTCAGTAATTATAGAGCAGCACCTTTCTGAAAGGTATCCAGAAATGGTGGGCTTAAGACACCAGAGGGGACAGGGAGGAGAAATTTGACAGAACCAAGTTAAAAGCAGAGCTCAGAAATAAAACCAGTTCAAGCAGGTGCCCCTGAAAAGGTCAAAGTTTCAACCATCACACCTACCAAGGTCAAGTTACTTGACTTTTCTGAACCCCAGTTTCTTCATCTGTAGCAAGAGATGAGTGATGACTACCTAGTGACTGTTTGAATCTCATGCATATGAAGTCTGGAGTCTTAAGCATAAAGCAGGAGCTTAATCAACATGACCCTCCCCAAACCCTGCACACTTCCTGTACCCGGACCTCCGTGCCCTTGTCTCTCAGCTCACAGAAACAGAGCCACACACAGAGTTTTAGATCACTCATATCCATATCAAAAAAAGGAATGGAAGAAACTCATTTTAAATAATATTTATTAATCTGATATCCAAAGTCATAGCATTTCAACATGCAAACAATGTAAAAATACTCTGATATTTTACATTCTTTTCCCCTGAGTCTTTGGATTTTCTACAAAGTAAAATGCAGTGCTATCAATACAATAAATATGCATTTAATAGACAACAAAACAAAAATTTCCACTGGTTTAGTTGGTAAAGTTAAATTTCAACTAGTTACAATTAAGTAAAATAAAAAATTCAGCTCCACAGACGCACTGGCCACACTACAAGGGCTCAGTGGGCACATGTGACTACTGGCTACCACGGTGGACAGTGAGGTCTTGGCTGACACGTTCCTTCCTCAGGGACTCTTTCCTACCCAACGCCTCCCTGTGAGCTCAAGTACTTTTCTTGTGTAGCATTTATCACAGTTGCAATTAAAATTTTAATTTGCAATTAGATGTATAATGAGTCTTTCCCTTATTCAACTAGAAGCTCCGGAGAGAAGGGACCATGTTCTTGGTCACTATGTGAATAGGTACCAGGAGCTGAATAGGTGGTCAATGAATACTTATTGGATGGATGGATGGATCCACAGACAGAATAATAAACTGAGAGATGGGTGTTATGCTATGGGTAAGAAAAAGAGGAGGCACCCCACCACCACCACCATGAGAAAGCAGAGGTGGCTTCCCAGGGGAGGTGGGATTGCCTTCGGAGTTTTTACATCTGCCTTTCAATTTCAACCACACCCTCTGCACACAAGGCGGAAATGGGCAACACCAAGGCTGGGCTGCAGGGAATGGGGAGCCATGGGCAGCCTGCCTTTTGAGGCTAGAGGGCTCAAGGAGAAGTGGGGACGTTGGGGTTTTCCAAGGAGTGGCCTGAGGAGTTCCAGGGTACCCACTGGGCTTGCCCAGGCTGGGCCACATGCCCACTGGGTAAGGCTCAGCTTCCTCTGAGTGAAAGGCACCTCATTCTTCCCAATTTTAGCACCAGGGAGAAATAAATCACACCCAGCCTGCAAGCACAACCTCTTCTGGGGGTTGAGTATGGACCCCTGTGCTGGCCTAATGGGTTCAGGAACAGAAAGGGATAGAGAGCTGCTAGCTCTTCAGAAAAGGGATATTGACAGTCCCTAAAATCCAACTCATTGCTGCAAGGACCCATGAATCTTTCACCCTCACCCCATCTTCTTGGATGGGGCTCAGACTCAGCGTAGACCAGCTGCTGGTGTCACTCTGAGGCTCCTGCAAACACAAATCTGTTGGTCCCCAAGGTGGTGATCAAATTCCCTGAGGGCAGGGACCCTTCCTTACCCACTTTCTTCATGTCTGGGTCCTCAGTGCCCAGCACAGCCCCTGACACTAAATAGTCTGTTGAATGAATATGTTTAATCACTGATTTATTCATTCCTACAACAATGCTTTATAAAGCACCAATTGTGTGCCAGGCACGACTCAAGGCACTGAGCAAATGAGAAGTGAGCAAGACAGGAGAGTGTGAAAATAAAGGAACAAATAAGCAGCATAAGTCCAGACCAGGTTCACTGGTATGAAAGAAAATGAAGAAGGCAGGGGCTAGAGAATGATGGGTGCCTTTTGCACAGGGTGCGTGGGACGACCTCTCTGGGAAGGGGACTTGTGAGCTGAGACCGGACTGAAGGGAGAGGAAGCCACAGGGAGTCCTGGGGGAAGAGAGTTCCAGGGAGGGAGACGGAGCACACAAGGCAGACATAAGCCACAGCGAGGTCACTGTGGTGGGCACAGGGAGAGAGGCGGATGGCCACGGAGAAGCCCCAGGGCTGAGCTCAGAGGCGGTGGTAGGAGTGTGGATGGCGATCTGCATGCAATGCTTTGGGCTGTGAGCAGGATGGGACAGGATCCAGTTTGCACCTGGGAAACTCACACTCCGGTGGCCGTGTGTATGTGTGGGAGGGGCAGCAGTGCAGCAAGGTAAGGGAGAGGGAGGGGGAGGAGAGGGAGCAAGAGGCTGCCCAGAGACCGCTGGACACAAAAGGCTGGAGCTGGGGGAGACAGCTGACAGCACGTTCCTGGTTACCAAAGACATTACATGAGATAGACCACCTCTGGAAAGCATGGAGATGGAGAGTGAGGGAGTGATGGAGGGAGGGAGGGCCTCAGGGCTGGGATCCTGATCTTGCTCTGTGGCCAATTTGAAGTGTGAAATTGCGCCACCTCCCTGGGCCTCCAATTCTATCATTAGACATGGAGGGAGTTCAACCAGGTGGTGTAAGAACCCTTTTTCCTTGAATATTCACAGGCCTGGTTTCATTTCCTGTGCTCTGGGGTTTCAGCCTGGGCCCATCCCACTCACCACGATGCTGTGCAGATCCTGCCAGGGGTGTGAGCACTGCATCGCACAGGGCCCCACACTCAGAGGGACTCACGCTTGATTTCCTGCTCTGCCATCACCGTCTTGAAACACTTAAGTAGTTGTTACTATGGCTCTTCCAATTATATCCTAATTTTGGAAGGAGGGCACTGCTAATTATGTGGCCTGTGCTGCCACATGCCTGCCTGGGGAAGGCAGCAGGCATGATGGAGGTGGTGGGAGGCCCCTGAGGTCACTGGCCTCCCAGCCCCTGCTGTCACCAGCACCACCCTCTCACCACCTCTCCAGACTCTGCGGCCCCAGCAAGACAGCCTTAGCAGTCCTGCCTCAACTTCCTTTCATCTCTCTTCCCGAAGCTGAACAAAAAGTTAAGGGAAGATGCTAAAATTGTGGAATTCTGATACAGACCAAGATTTCCAAAGATATTAGCCAGGACTAACCTGATTATCACAGCCCCACCCCAGACACAGACTTCCCCCACCTCCAGACACAGGTTCTGAAATCTGCAGTTAAACAAAACTACATTCTGATTGAGTTAACATTTGAGAAGTACTGATTTAAGCTAAGGGACCAGCTGGGCTTAGGAAGATGACAGGGACATTGACTCTGCCTGGGTTGGGGGTAGGGAAGGAGGAAGGCAGGGAGAGAGGGACTGACTACTTGGCCACAGGCTCCTTGTCCTTCAGGTCTCAGCCAAAATACCACCCCCAGGAAGCCTTCCCTGATCCCACCACCAAGTGACCTGAGTGACCCTGCTCAACTCCCTGACCTTAGCAGAGCACCTACTCCAGTTCCTCACAATTGGCTGGTTGTCCTTGTCACTGCCAGAATGCCTGCACCAGGGAGGCCAGGGATGGTGACTATCTTGGTCTCCAATGGATGGATTGGCCCAGTGACCCCTGATGAATGAATGAAGAAAGAATGGAGCAGAAGGTGGGATCAATGATGCCTCAACCTGAAGTAAGGCTTTATATGGACTTGAATCTCTCAGCACTTGGGTGGGGCATATGTGCAGGGACAGGGGAAAAAAGGGAAGCCCGGCAAGGTGAGGTGACTTGCTTGATAACACACAGTCAGAGACCAGGCTGTGTGTTATCACACAGAGGAGCCCATGGGGAAGTTACAAGAGGCGCGTTTCAGCTTCTGGGGAGGAAGGACTTTCTAACAATGAATGCTGTCCAGCAATGAAACTGCTCACCTTCTCTGGCGGGAACTCCCCCTCCAGGGTGTGCAAGTACAGGGCTGCTGGCAGAGGTGCCAGAGGAAGGTTCTAGAAGGGCTAGATAAGTGATTTTCAAACCAGAGGTCACAATGTCTTAATGGGGCATAAAATCAGTTTAGTAGACCTAAACCAGCAATTTTTAAAAGGGGAAGGATGGAAAAGAAAGGAGAGAAAAGAAGGAAAGGGAAGGGGAAAATTGGAAGGGGCTAGAAGAGGAGATTAGGGGAGGGATGAAAAAAGAAGAGGAAATATCTGACTTTATCCCACATAGTAAGGCCAAGTACTGTTTCTTGAAGCTGTGTGTGTGCGTGCACAAGTGTGTGCATTTGCACTGCAGTGGGGCACATGTGCAGGGCTTGTGGGTGGTAATACAAGGCCACCAGGAGGGCCTGTGTTTTTAACCAGTAGGCTCCACTGCTGTGTGAAGAGCAGGGAAGTGGGGTATGGAGACTCAGGGGCTCAGCTGACTGTGGCAGCTGGGGCAGGGGGAGGGAAGTCTTCACAGCAAAGGGATCCTTAAGATACCTGTCTTGAAGTAAGAGGAATTTGATGGCTTGACAAGTGGGCAAAGGCACTCCCTTCCATAAGAGACAACTAGCAGAAGCCATGCAAGACTAGAGAGAATGTGGACTCTTACATTTAGTTAGAGTAGGCCAACCTGGTTTGAACTTTAGTTCCAGCTTTTACTAGCTGTGTGACCCTGAACAAGTTACCTAACCTCTCTGAGCCTCTGATTCTTCATGTGTTACATAGAAGTTATTGTGAAATTATAGATAATACACATAATCTGGCATTAGCACCATGGCTGGCAAATAGTAGAGACTTCATGCTGATTACAACCCTGTTATGACAGTGTCCTGAGTTTGAATCCCAATTCTGTCATTTACCAGCTGGACAACATTGGCCAAGTTGCTAGCCTTTCTGTGCCTCAGTTCCCTCATCCTTAAAATGGGAATAATAGTAGCACCTATTACATGAGGTTATGAAAATAAAATTAATACATGTGACATACTTGGAAGAGGAGCAGATGAAAATCAGGTGAATGATAGAAATTGGCCATTATTAATCCTTCTATGTGCTACACGCTGTGCTGAGAGTTTTATGATTTTATTCATTAATTAGATTAATAAATGATTGCTGAGGCTTTGCTATGTTTCAGGAAATATTAAAGGTGCATCAGAGAATCTGAAGTAGTTTAGGACAAGGTTGGAGCCCTGCTGTGAGGCAGAATTTGTTTTTGGCAGGAAGAGGGAAGGAGAATTGGATTTGGGTGGGAGGTGAGATAAGTGGTGAGAAACGAGGCTGGAGAGATGGAACAGGTCAGATCATAAAAATCATTTTATGTCATGTCATCCTATAAACAGTGGTGAGCCCATGGAGATTTTCAATCTGGGGAATTTTTATTCTGAGAATTTATGATTCCCCAGTTGTAAAGCTCTATGACTCGATGTGCCAAAGTCTTTATGATTCTAAGATGGTAGTTCTATGATTTTGTGGCTCTTAATATTCTTACTTGTTATAGTAGATTGATATTTTTAAATAGTCACACTGGGAACTTCTGGTTTCAACTCTGACATGTAAAGAACTTGGAAGTCATTATTCCTGACCTTCCAATAAGAAAAAGCTGGTTAAGTTGATAATCAATTATTTCCCTCAAGCTTTAGAGAATTGGGGTTGCAGGGCAAACTGCCATCTGAAATTCTAGGGAGTCAGGTGCATCCAGAGCAATATGGCCCCCAAGATCTGCTTGCCTGGATTGAAGTCTGTAGGGACACTTCACTAGTAATTCTGATGATTGCCAAGGCTAAATGCAGACCAGCATGAGAGTGAGAAGCTACTGAGGATGACAGTCATGGGGATGGGAGGGAAGTCCTCACACTTGTGCAGGTTTTTTCTCCAGCAAGCTCCTTGGCTTTCAGTGGGAAGGATCTGAGAAAGTTCCCCTGTGGCCCTGGCAGGGAGAGGCAGAGAGCAGCGGTACATAGCGCTCCCAGACCCCCTTCCCTAATCTCCAGAGGAAAGGACTTTGCCAGAGGGCAATTCTGAAACTTCATCCCAGCTAGGCACGAGGAACTCCAGCCCTCTCCAGACTTCCGGTCTCACTTAAGGGGGAACAGAAGTGGTGATAGGGGAAAGCTCTGCCCATGAAGGAGGAAAGGAAACATTTCCAAAGGCCACATTCCTGAAGTGAGAAGCCCACCAAAAAACAAACTTAAATAGGGGATTAGAAAGTGCCTTCCCTCCCCACACACTATGGTCACCCAATAAGCTCCAGTGTAACACAGTGAATTACAGCTGCAAGATACAGACTCTCCCTGAGGAGCAGGACAAAGGAAAACTCCAGAACCAAGAAGGGAGGAGAAAACAAGGACAATGAAGTCCCTGGTGCCCGTAGGTACAAGCATTAAAAGGAGCCCACCTCCTAACCAGATTAACATCAATCCTCACACTAAAGATCTATTTACCTCAGTATTTATTATCCTATACAACAGCTTGCAACAAAAATTTACAAGGCCTGCGGTACACAGTGACCATCCCTAATCTCAAAATCCGAAATCTGAAATGCTCCAAAACCTGAAACTTTTTGAGCACCAACATGACACCACAATGGAAAATTCCACAGTTGACCTCATGTGGCAGGTTGCAGTAAAAATGTAGTCACAACATTTTTTGTACACAAAATTATTAAAAATACTGTATAGTCAGGCATGGTGGTACACATCTATAGTCCCAGCTACTTGGAAGGCCAAGGCAGAGAGATTACTTGATCCTCGCAGTTCAAGGCCAGCTTGGGCAATACAGCAAGACTCATCTCTAAAAAAAATTGTATAAAATTGCTGTTAGGCTATGTGCATAAGATGTAAATGAAACATAAATAAATTTTGTGTTTAGACTTAGGTCCCATCCCCAAGTTAACTCATTACACATGTGCAAATATTCCTGAATCTGAAAAAATCTGAAATCCAAAATACTGCTGGGTTCTAATCATTTCAGATAAGGGACACCCAATCTGTATTGGTTTCTCAAGCTTGCTATAACAAATTGCCAAAAGCTTCATGACTAAAAACAACACAAATTTGTTCTCTTACTTTTCTGGGGGCCAGGAGTCAAAAATCAGTATCACTGGATTGAAATCAAAGAATTGGCAGGGCTGTGTTCCCTCTGAAGGCTCTAGGGGAGAATCCTTTCCTTACCTCTTTCAGCTTCAGGTAGCTGCTGGCATTCCTTGGTCTGTGGCCAAATTACCCCAATCAAGACCACTCTGTGGCCATGTCACATCCTCCAGTCCTTTGGGTCAAATCTGCCTCTGCTTGTATTTTAAGGAGATATGCAAAAGGAACAAATTGGGAGATTCACACTCTTAATTTCCAAACTTGCTTTCAAAACAGTGTAGTATAGGCATAAAGGTAGATATACAGACAAATGGAATATAATTGGAAGTCCAGAAACAAACCCATACATCCATGGCCAATTGATTTTTGGCCATAGTAATAAGTCTAGTCAATGGGGAAAGAATAGTCTCTTCAACAGATTGTGCTGGGACAATTGAATTTCCACAAGGATGAAGTCGAGTCCCTACCTCACACCATATACAAAAATGAACTCAAAACAAATCAAAGCCTAAATATAAAAGCTGGAATAAAATTCTTAGAAGAAAACATAGGGGTAATAAATCTTTATAACTTTGGCTTTGGCAATAGTTGTAAAAGCACGAGAAAGAAAAGAAAAAATTAGTTTAAAACTTTTGTGTATCAAATGTCATTATTAAGAGAGTGAAAAGACAACCCATGCAATGAGAGAAAATATTTGCAAATTATATATCTGATAAGGGTTTAATATCCAGAATATATAAAAGAACTCCTAAAACTCAACAACATGAAAGACAAACAGTTAAAAAATAGGAAAGGACTTGAATAAACATTTCTCCAAAGAAGATATATAAATTGCCAATTAAGAATGCATATGAAAAGATGTTCAATATCATCAGTCATTAGAGAAATGCAAAATCAAAACCACAATGATATACCACTTTTTACCTACTACAATGAATATTTTAAAAGATAATTATAAAAAGAAAAGTGCAGGTATTGGCAAGAATGTGGAGAAACTGGAATCTTGTACATAGCTGGTGATACTGTAAAATGGTGCAGCCACTGTACAAAAGTTTTCCAGTTCCTTAAAAAGCTAAACATCTAGCAATTCCATTTCTAACATTGTACCCCAAATAACTGAAAACCGAGGTATGCCAATGTGTCAATGTTCATGGCAGCAGTTTATCCACAATAGCCAAAAGGTGGAAACAAGCCAAGTGCCCATCAACAGATGATGGCCAAACAAAAATGTGGTGTATACATATCATGGAATATTATTCCACCATAAAAAGGAATGAAGTTCTGATAAACCTTGAAAACATTATGCTAAGTGAAATAAGCCAAACACAAAAGACAAAAATATGATTCCACTTATATAAAATGTCTAAAAAAGGCAAATTCATGGAGACAGAGAATAGATTTGAGGTTACTAGGGGTTGGGGGGGGGAGGGAAGAGGGACCTGGGAGTTACTAAATGGTTGCAGAGTTTCTGTTTGTGGTGATAAAAATATTTTGGAAATAGATAGTGGTGAGAGTTGCAGAACTTCATGAATGTAATTAATGGCACTAAATAATACTCTTAAACATTTCTAAAATAGCAAATTTTGCTATATATGTTCTACCAAAATCATAATGCAAAAAATGATGCACAGTAACAACTATTAGCAAAGATGTTGAGAAGATGGAACCTTCTTATATGACTAATGAAATGTCAAATGGTGCATCTGCTTTGTTAAAATCCGGTGATTCTTCAAAATATTAAATATAGAGTTACCAAGTGACTCAGCAATTCTATTCTTAGGTGTATACCTAAAGGGATCTGAAAACATGCATCTGTACAAAAACTCATACACCAATGTTCATTCAGCCTACTCAACAGAGCCAAAAGGTGAAACAAATGAACAAAAAACTTTTGTACAGTGGCTGCACCATTTTACAGGATCACCAGCTATGTATAAGATTCCAGTTTCTCCACATTCTTGCCAATATCTGCACTTTTCTTTTTATAAATAAAAGGTGAACTGATGAACAGGTAAAGAAAATGGAACAATGTAATGGAAGATTGCATCACACAATGGAATATTATCCAGCTATAAAAAGGAAGAAGTGGTGACATATGCTACACCAGGGATGAACTCTGAAAATCTTATGCTATGTGAAAGAAGCTAAACACAGTATAGAATCATAGAGTATGATTCCATTTATATGAAATATCCAGAACAGGCAAATCCATAGAGATGCAAAGTAAGTTGGTGGTTGCCAGGAACTGCAACCCTACCGTTAATGGGTAGGGTGTTTCTTCTTGGGGTGAATATAAGGTTCTGGAATTAGAGGTGATGATCGCATATCTTTGTGATTATACTAACAAGCACAGAATTGCACACTTTAAGAGCATGAATTTTATGGTATGTGAATTATTACTCAAAAAATCTAAGTAAAGGAGTGTAGGAAGATATACTACGCTAACACTAATCAAAAGAATGCTGGAGTAGCTCTGTATTTTTTTAGAAAAAGCAGACTTTAGAATAAGGAATACTGTTGGAAATAAAGAACATTATATACTGATAAAAGGTTCAATTCTACAAGAAGTCATAATGATTTTAAGCTCCTAACATAGTGTCAAACTCATGAGACAAAATTGACAGAACCGAAAAGAAAAATAGACAAATCCACTATTACAGCTGGAGGCTTCAATATTCCTCTTTCAGTAATTAATAGATCAAACAGGCAGAAAATCAGTAAGGATGCAGATGACCTGAGTAGCACTATCAATTAGATTAATCTAATTAACATTTATAGAACATTTCAGTCAATAACAGAAGGCACATTCTTCTCAAAGGCATGTGGAATGTTCATGAAGCTAGACCATATTCTGGATCATAACATAAGCCTTCACATTTTTAAAAGAATAAAAATTACACAAATTATATTCTCAGACCTCAAAGAAAGTAGACTAGAAACCAAAACCAGAAATATTGCTGACTATATTTGGGAATTAAACAATATAATTTTACATAAACTAAGGGTCAAAAAAAGAGAATTCATCTTAAAAAAAAGAGAGAGAGAGAATTCGTCTAATTCCTCAAGAGCAATTAGAAAATACTTTGAACTAAATGAAAATAAAAGTTACCAAAACATGTGGGATTTAGCTGATGCCGTGCATAGAAGAAAATATATAGCATTAAATTTGTAAGTTAGAAAAAAAATAAAGTTCTAAAATCAATAGCCTAAACTTCCACCTTAGGAAACTAGATAAGAATCAAAAAAGTAAATCTAAGACAATAAAAGGAAAAAAGTAATAAAAATTAGGGTAGAAATCAATGAAATTGAAAACGGGAAAACAGTAGAGAAAAACCAAGAAAAACTAAAAGCTGTTTCATTGTAAAGATTAATAAAGTGAAGTCCCCAGCCAGGCTAAGGACAACAGGGAGAAAATGTAAATTACTAACATTAAGAACCAAAGAAGGGACATTATTAGTGATGCCTCAGAAACAACAAAGATAATTAGGGAATATTGTGGGCAACTTAATTCCTATAAATTTGGTAATTTAGATAAAATGAACCAATTCCTTGAAAGTCACCCACAACCAAAACTCTCTTAAGGAAAACCACATAGCCTGAATTGCTCTATGTCTATTAAACCAATTCAATTAGTAGTGAAAAACTATCCTTCAAAGGAAACACCTGAACCAGATAGTTTCAATGATGAATTCTGCCAAACACACAAGAAAGAAATAATACCAGTTTTATATAATATCTTCTAGAAAATAAAAAAGAAAAGAACACTTCCCAATTCATATTGTGAGGCTAGAATTACTATAATGCCAAATCAGATAAAGAAATTAAAAGAAAACTACAAAAATCTTCCATAAACATAACTGAAAATATCCTTAGTAACATATTAGCAAATTTAATCCAGAAACATATAAAAAAAGGATGATAATATAACTAAATGAGGTTCATTCCAGGAAGAGAAGGCTGGTTCAATAATTTGTAAATCATTCCATGTAATACATCACATTAATAGACTAAGAAAAAGCATATATTCATATCAACAAACACAGAAAAAGCATTTGACTGAGTGCAATAGCCATTCAAGATAAAAAGTCTAAAAATACCAAAAATAGAAGGAAAATTTGTGGCCATGCACAGTTGCTCCTGCCTATAATCCTAGCATTTTGGGAGGCTGAGAAAGGAGAATCACTTGAAACCAGGTGTTTGAGACTAGCCTGGGAGACACAGCAGGACCTTGTCTCCACAAAAGTGACTAATAAAATTACTCAGGAATGATACCAAGTGCCTGTAGTCCCAGCTACTAGGAAGGATGACGCAAGAGGATTGCTTGAGCCCAGGAGTGAGCTGTAAGCTATGATTGTGCCACTGTGCTCTGCACTCTAGCCAATGCAACAACAGATGGAACCTTGTCTCAAAAAAAGAAAAAAAAGAAGAAAAAAATTCCTTAACCTAACAAAGAATATGTTAAAAAAAAAAAAAAAAAAAAAACAATATGAGCCAGGCACAGTGGTTTGCGCCTATAATCCTAGCACTCTGGCAGGCTGAGGCAGGTGGATCACTTGAGCTCAGGAGTTCAAAACCAGCCTAAGCAAGAGTGAGACCCCATCTATACTAAAAACAGAAAAATTAGCCAGGTGTCATGGAAAGCGCCTATAGTCCTAGCTACTCAGGAGGCTGAGTCAAAGAGTTTGAAGTTGCTGTGAGCTATGACGCCAGAGCACTCTACTTGGGGCAACAGAAATCAATATGTAACATCATACATAATGTAATAGAGTGAATGTCTTCCTAATAAAATAGAGAAAAAGACAAGAATGCCCTCTCATATCATTCCTATTCACCACCATACTGGAAGTCTTAATTAGTGCAAGGAAATGAAATAAAAAGTATCTAGTTTGGAAAGGAGAAAACAAAACTATTTTTATTCACAGATGACATGATTATTTACACAAAAAACTCAAAGAATCTACCAAGCAAACAAATGAAAAACTTTTGCAATAGTAAGTTAATTTAGCAAGGTCATACGACCCAAGGTACATACAAAAGTCAGTTACTGTAGTATATGCCAGCAATAAATAATTAGAATTTTTAAATTAATAAATAATACATTTTAACACAGCATCTCTCTAAGTGAAGTACTTGGGTATAAATCTTCATGTGTAGGGAATCTGTACATAAAGAACTGCAAACCATTGATAAAAGAAATCAAATATGGAAATGAGGGAAGGAGTGAAGAGCCAGCCAACAAAATGGGGAAAAATACCTTATTTGCAAACCATACATCTGATCAGGGGTTGATATCCAAAATATATAAGGAACTCAATAGCAAAAAACCAAATTAACCAATTAAAAACTGGGAAAAGGGCCTAAAGAGATATTTCTCTAAAATCAGCAAATTGCCAAAAAGTATATGAAAAAAAATTCAACATTAATAATCATCAGGGAAATGCAAGTTAAAACCACTGTGAGATACCAGGTCACACCCGTTAGAATGACTATTAGCAAAAAGGCAAAAGATAAGTGCTGGAGAGGATATGGAGCAAAAGGAACACTTGTGCACTGTTGGTGTAAATGTACATTAGTCACCCACCACAGAAAACAACATGAAGGTTCCTCAAATGATTAAAAATAGAACTACCACATAAGACAGCAATCCCACTACTGGGTATATATCCAAATAAAATCAATATAGAACTCTCTGTACTATCTTTGCAAGTTTTCTGTAAATCTAAAGTTACCCTAAATTAACAAGTTTATTTAAATATATTCTTAAATAACCATAAATAACCCTGCACCATATACCCTTTGCAATGTGACTTTGCTGCTCCTCCCAGGGAGAAGTGGTTTCTATTTCCTTACCTCTTGAGCCTGTGCTGGCCTCATGACTTGCTTGGGCCAACAGAATGTAACAGAAGTATATTCACACCAGTCATGAAGTCTCAGGAGGCCTCCCATGTTGCTAAATGATGACAAACACATGGCCTGGACACCCCTCTGGTCCCAGCTGATTGCTAGTCAACAGCCAGACATATGATTGGGATCATCCCAGAAAAGCTAGCCCCCAGCACACCAGCCCTCTGATCCCAGATCCAAGGAGCCAAGGCAAAATTAGCTTCCTTTGGCCCAGCTGACCTATGTGAGCAATAACAAAAGCTTTTTATTTCTAGTCAATGAGTTTTGAGCAGTTTGTTATATAGCAAACAGCTGTAGGTTTCACTGGTACCTGGGCACAGCAGTGCTCTCACAAGGTTATTTGTTGTAATATCATGATTACAAAAGATTAGGAGTGACCTCAAGGCTCATCAACAGAAAACTGATCAATTAATTATAGGAGATCCATACCATGGACTATTATGCAGCTGTTCAAAAAAAAGAGGCTGAATCAGAATGGAGCAAATGCCGCGATACATTTTCAGGTGAAGCACCGAGAGGCAGAAGGCTACACAAAACCACGGATGGGCTCCTGCACAATATTTGTGTTTGCATAAACTGCCTCCCTGTCTCCGGGAGGACACACAAGACACATGGAACAATGAATGCCTCTAGGAAGGGGAACTGGGTGGCTGGGAAACGAGCGTGGATGAGAGACTTCCTTTTCACTCAATCCTCTTTTTTCTATCTTTTGAATCATGTAAATGTGTTATCTATTCAAAAATAAATAAAAGCAGAATGTAAAAACTCCCGTGCCTTTCAAATCCAAAGAATCTGCTATTCTCTTTCCAAGGTTCCCAAGATGCACCGGGACCAAAAACAGCAGTCAGCGGACGGGATGATTTTCCTCCTCCCTCTCCCCTGCGGCCCCCGCCGCTCACAGGGAAGCTGGTTTCCCTCGATCCGCCGGCTCCCGCCGCCGGGCGGCAAGACCACGCCTGCCACTGGGGGGCAGCACGGGGCTTCCTTCCCGGGAGGAATCCGAGAGAGCGATCTGCCCTGATGCAGCACTCTGGTTCTCCAGAAAAGGCTCGCCTTCCCATATTACAAAAATGAATAAGTAAATAAAATAAAAAAGCTTCTACTTGGGAGGAAAAGCCACCCAAGAACCCCAATCCAAGCAGTAGGTTCTCCAGCCAGTCCCCTCCCTGTCCCAGGCAGAGCAGTGGCCCCAGGGCAGCCTGAGCCTCAGGGAGAGAGGGAGATGAGCCTGTGCTCCGCACCCCACACCTCTAGCCGGCTCTTTAAAACCATGTGAGGAACTTGCTGAACAATAGGAATACAGGGAAAGGGGAAAGGGAGGGGAGGGGGGAGTATGGGTGGAGGGAGGGCAATTAGTGGGATCACACCTACGTTGCATCTTAGCAGAGTACTGGTGAAACTTATTAAATGTAGAGTATCAATGTCTTTATATAGTGATCAAGAAAATGCCATGAAGGCTATCTGTAACAGTACGATCAAAACATTTCTGAATGTATATGAATCGTGCCCTATGATTGCACCAATGTACGAATTATGATTCAATAAAATTATAAAAAAAAAGCAGTGTTCATATAGGCTGACACCTATTTTTGCTTTCAAACTGTAATAAATGCCTGAAAAGAAAACAAAGGTATAAATATGAAAAAAAAAAAAAAAGAAATAGCCTCTCCTGAGTGTTAATCTCCCATTTTATTTATTTAATTTTTTACTGTAAAGTATGTAGGGGGTGCAAATACAGTAAAATATAAATTCACTGTATAATATAGAAGTTGGGGCTTTCAGCAAGTGATAAAATCTCTCTTGTTTGATGAGATTATAAGAAGGGGGCTCATAAAAGTTGCCTCCCTCCTGGAGGAACTTCCCTTAGTTAGATAAGGGAACGTCAGAGAAAGCTCCCCCACCCTGTACTTGGGGAGACTGAGGAGTGAGAGGCAGGGGGCAGGAAAAGGTCAGAGAGACCTTCTGTAGTTCAAGCACTCAGCATACTTTGGGACGTCATTTTCTGAGTTCTGGCAGTACCTACTTCATTTAATAGGATTAGAACAGTTAATACACATCAGTTACCTGCGACAGTAGCTGTCATAGAAAGTAAAAATGTGTGCTCACTCCAAAGAGTATTTGGATGAAATAGAGATCTTTGGTTCCATGTAAGAGAAGTCCAAAGTATTTTTCCCAAATTCAGCAAAAAAGGGGAATTTAATGAAAGGAAGCTCCTGGGGAGGGACAGGAACTGGCAGCTACAAGAACCCAGGCAGCAGCAGGAAACAAGAGAACCTTCTGTGTGGTCTGTTTTGAGGGTTTATAAAATAAAATGTCTATTTTAAAAATTATATGTACTTATTCCATACATTTATCTTTTTGTTTTTGTGCCAGTACCATGCTGTTTTGATCACTATTGATTTATAGTACAGTCTCAGGTCTGGTAGTGTGATTCCTCCTGCTCTGTTTTTATTTCTAAGTAATGTCTTGGCTATTCGAGGTTTTTTTCTGATTCCATATAAAACGAAGTATTATTTTTTTGAGGTCTTTAAAATATAGCAATGGAGCTTTAATAGGAATTGCATTAAAATTGTATATTGCTTTGGGTAGTATGGACATTTTAGCAATGTTGATTCTTCCCAGCCATGACCATGGTATGTTTTTCCATTTGTTGACATTTTCAGCTGTTTCTTTTCTTAGAGTTGCATAGTTCTCTTTATAAAGATCTTTCACATCCTTTGTAAAATAAACTCCCCAATATTTCATCTTCTTTGGTACTACTGTGAAAGGGATAGAGTCCTTGACTGTTTTTTCAACTTGACTATTATTGGTATATATAAAGGCTACAGATTTATGACTGTTGATTTTGTAGCCTGAGATGCTGCTATATTCCTTGATCACTTCTAAAAGTTTCATAGTAGAATACCTGGTGTTTTTCAGGTATACAATCATGTCATCTGTGAAGAGTGAAAGTTTAATCTCTTCTGATCTTATGTGGATACCCTTGATCGCCTTTTCTTCCCTAATTGCAATGGCTAGAACTTCCATTACAATGTTGAAGAACAATGGAGATGCTGGGCAACCTTGCCTGGTTCCCGATCTAAGTGGAAATGACTTCAATTTAACTTCATTCAATACAATATTGGCTGTGGGTTTGCTGTATATGGCCTCTATTAGTTTAAGAAATGTCCAAGAGATGAACCCAGCTACTTATCGCTATTTGATCTTTGACAAGCCAATTAAAAACATTCAGTGGGGAAAAGATTCCCTATTTAACAAATGGTGCTGGGTGAACTGGCTGGCGACCTGTAGAAGACTGAAACTGGACCCACACCTTTCACCATTAACCAAAATAGACTCTCACTGGATCAAAGATTTAAACTTAAGACATGAAACTATAAAAATATTAGAAGAAAGTGCAGGGAAAACTCTCGGGGCAA
>CAUYON010025857.1:0-13720 GCA_963573935.1 Arctocebus calabarensis | reverse complement strand
TATACATTCAGAAATATTTTGATCATACTGTTACAGATATCCTTCATGGCATTTCCTTGATCACTATATAAAGACATTAATACTCTACCTTTAATAAGTTTCGCCAGTACCCTGCTAAGATGCACCGTAGGTGTGTTCCGTAAAGCTAAATTTATAAGAATTTACCTGTATTAGGAAGCACACTTTTTGTCAATGTCTTAAAAGGAGAGAAAGAAATAGGATATTGTAGGGCATTTCAGTCTGGGCTACGTGGACGGAAGCAGATCTCTCTGAGTTGTGCACTTATTAGGACTGGGCAGTTTGTAATATAATAGATTAGGTTGGTGAACACAAGGGTCTTAAAATGAGTCTTAAAATGAGTCTTAATAAGCAAGTTGATAAGCAAACACCTGGTCCAAATGAGTAGACTTTTGTGTTCAATAAATCAGTGAAAATTCCCTGGGAAAAATAAAAAAAAGTAGTGAAGATATTTATTGGTTCATAGACCTTCATTTCTCATGCAAATATTTCCTGAAAAACACAAAGTCCCTTTGCCACAGGTAATCAATTTTTGTGTAAATTACGTTTACACATGACTTTGATTCTCTGTTCTATTTTATAATAATTCTTCAGTTCAAACAAGAATTAAATTGGTAAGCCTGTAGTCCCAGCTACTCTGGAGGCCGAGGCAAGAGAATCACCTAAGCCCAGGAGTTGGAGGTTGCTGTGAGCTGTGTGACGCCACGGCACTCTACCAAGGGCAATAAAGTGAGACTTTATCTCTACAAAAAAAATAAAAATTAAAAAAAAAGAATTAAATTGGCAAAGTGATCAGTCCAATCACACATAGTTTGTGGAGTCATTTTTTTTTTAATAATTTTATTGAATCATAATTATGTACATTGGTGCAATCACAGGGCACTGTGGAGTCATTTTTATACATCAGTGTTTTGGTGGTAGTTGTTTCAACAACTGTGTCAGATTTTCCTATTCCTTTTTGTTGGATAATCTTATATTGGGACATTTAATTTGGAAGAAGAGGAGTTGTCTTGGGCCACACATTAATTACACAAACATTAATGGAAGTTGATGAGCAAAATAACAAAAAAAAAATGGTTTACATGTAACTTTTGTGGTATCTGCCCCCCACAGATAAGCAAAAAGATACTCACATAATAATACTAATTATTCAGTCTTTCAAAATCATCAAGCAGATCCCAACTTTGTGATTACAAATATAGAAAATGTA
This sequence comes from Arctocebus calabarensis, assembly GCA_963573935.1. Classification (NCBI taxonomy): domain Eukaryota; kingdom Metazoa; phylum Chordata; class Mammalia; order Primates; family Lorisidae; genus Arctocebus; species Arctocebus calabarensis. The sequence goes on along the minus strand of CAUYON010025857.1, from coordinate 12,492 downwards.
CATATCCTAAATAATAAAATGCCTTTGGTTATTTTGTTATTTTTTATTATAAAAGAAAACTGGGCAACATAAAACTAGGGGGAAATTTGACATTATATTTGAGAAACCATCACATCAATATCTGGTCCTTTGGAAGTAGCTGCAAGTCTTAGGGAGTTCTCAAGGTGCTCATCAGATATTTTCATTCTAATTTTACTCCTGATATACTTCATTCTTGAAAACAGTTGCTTACAAGTGTAGGTGCTGCCAAAAAGCAATGACATGAATAGGGAATGACTGTGAAGTGGGGATATTTGTCTCTGGGAGGACAAAAGTTCAGTAAAGAGACATGATTAAATTTTGCTTTTAAGTTCAATGCTAGATTGTAGTTCTGTGCACTCCCTTCAAAAATTGGCAGATAACTGGCTCAGCGCCTGTGGCTCAACAGGCTAAGGCATCAGCCACAAACACCTGAGCTGACGGGTTTGAATCCAGCCCAGGCCCGCCAAACAATGATGGCTGCAACCAAAACAAAAAAATGGCCGGGTGTTGTGGTGGGTGCCTGTAGTCCCAGCTACTTGGGAGGTGGAAGCAAGAGACTTGCTTGAGTCCAGGAATTGGAGGTTGCTGTGAGCTGGGATGCAACAGCGCTCTATCCAGGGTGACAGCTTGAGGCTCTGTCTCAAAAAAAAAAAAAAAATGGCAGATAACATATTTACATCCAGTGAAAATGGAGTTGCAAATGCACCAAAATATAATTTTTTCCCAGAAATCTTGAAAATTGTTTTCAAATTCTTGTACCAAATTGAAAAGCAGGGCTGCATATTTTTTCACTGGTCAAAGAATGGTGGTTAGTCAACAAGTCAAAGTTCACAAAAGTGTTTGCTCTAATTTGAGTTTGCCATAGTATCAATTTCATTTGTAATGCTATTCTGGTTTGAAACATTGTATTGGTAAGTTGGTTTATACCTTGAAGATACAGGTTTTACTCATTTAAATGAGTAGTTTAATACAGTAAGAATGCTATCAGTAAATCTGTAAGATAGTTTTCATTATCAAATTCTGCCATAAATTTAGTTTTTAATAGCATAAACAATTTGATAACATCATGAATCATAAATCTTTTCAACACTTGGCCTCAATTTAGCCATCTTACTTTCGAAATTCAAATGATGTATCCACAGTAGCATCGGTACTTTTAAGGAATTTCTTGAATGGTGATGATTCAATCTCTTGGCCCTTATGAAATGCACAGTCTTGATGATTACTTACATGACATTATCCATTTTTAAAACTTTTGTACATAAATTTTCTTGATCCTCTGTGCAATGATACTTCATCAAACATGGATTTGGAGCTGCAATCACAGTGTCTTCTATTAAATTTCCAAGTCCCTCTCTTTTACCTACCATCGCCAAGGCACCATCAGTAACCATACCAGATATGTTGACAGTGGACAAGAAAAATTGCTTTAACATATCTTTACTATTTCATATAAAACTCTTAGTTGTGTCTTTCAATGGCGCTGAGCAGCTATTCTTCAGTGACATTATATTCATCATCAACGCCTCTATAAAAAAGCAGGAAGTTGAACCATATTTGTAGCATCACTTCTGTCATCCATTACCAAAGTCCAAAATTTAAAATTAGCAGCTTTACTCTCCAAAATTCTTTTGATATATTTTCCAGTTTTTAAGTTTCCCTGGCTATGATCTGGTGAGGCAAACTTATTTTAGAAATATCCCCCTGTTTTTCATGGAAAATTATTTCTGCTTCACTTTCCATACATTGCTTAATAAACTAACATCAGTAAATAGTCTTGATTTTTTTGTTGTTGTTGTTAAATATGCTACCACATAAGTAGCTTTTACAATGGAATCTGCCTGAGTTATAACTTTTAGAAAACATATTTCTGTTTTTATTTTAAAAGAAAGACTTTTTTTCAGTTCCTCTATTTTGTCCTTACAGCATAATCCTTCATATGCATCAAATTTGGCAGCATGCTTTTGCTTTTTAATGCCTTCTCAAATCAAAGTCTTTGAAAATGTACATAAAATCCCTACAAATTAAGCAGAGTGACTTACTATACACTGTGACAAAAAAAGTAGTCATTGGGATGGTACCTGTGGCTCAAGGAGTAGGGTGGTGGCCCCATATCCGGGAGGTGGCAAGTTCTCACCTGGTCTTGGCCAAAAACTGTAAAAAAAGAAAAAAGGAGTTATCGGTCCACTTTTCATTGAATAAACTCCTTCACCTATAACTTTTCTTTTGTGGGATTTGATTTTCTTTTGAGCCATTGTAGAAGTGGCCACCAGGCTGGAATTTTAAAAATGATAATAGATAAGGGACTATATTTATTTTTATTATGCAAATTAATTGACAGGAAAATGGAAAACAAGGTTTGGGCCTTTCCACATCTTGGCTACTGAGGCAGGATGAGGTGGAAGGCTGATTATTAAACACAGCAAGTGACCTGACTTCCAAGCAACATAAAGTGCCTAACAGTGCAAAGGTGGATTGAAATATTGTTGGTCATCGCAGCCTTGCTCAGTCACCATGAGCACAAGTAACACCAGATGCGTCGAGTCTACTGTCGTGGTCGGGGATAACACACCCTGCTGTAACACTGAAGCCACCGCTGCAGGCAAACAGCGAGAGCACGTGCGTGTTTATTTTATGCCACACTGAGACACATCATCCACGAGGTTCATGCTGGAGAATAGAGCAACTGAGTTCCACAAAAAGTCGCACACAAAAACCTCTGGTAATGTTTTAAGTAAGTTTACAGTTATGTGCTGGGCTATATTCACAGCCACCCCGAGCTGCACGAGGCTCGTTGGCCACAAGCTGGACACCCCTGATTTAACTGGACAATAGATGTTAAGAGGTATTTAAAGCTCCAGTGACACGTGTCACACATTTGAACACTGCCAGACTAATGCAAAGTAAAGAATTATAATAAAACTAGACTAAGATCACGGATCCTAATCCCAATTCAAAAAGTGACAAAATAGCATGTGGAAGTAATAGCCAAATTACCAGCTTTCTCAGATTTTATTTGTTTTCTGGATAGTATTAGCAATATGAAAAGCTCGCATGTAAGTCAGGATGTGAGTAAAACATTCCTTCCCTTCAGCACACGGTCCTAAGAGGGCTGGTTCTGTTTCCACAAACCGCCCACTCCGTCCTGCAGACTCCCTGGGGGAACATTTCCAGGAGCTCACTGCCACTGTCTGCTAACCCTGTCAGTATTTAAACCACGAATTTTCCCAACTCTTCGTGCTTCTGGCGAAGTATGAAATGAAGAGCCTTGAGGATATAACTTGATCCATGAGCAAATTTCCATGACTTCTGTAGGTTTTTTATAACCATCTCCCTTAAGTAACTACTCAACTGCTTGAATCGCCCCCACCGGCCCAATGGTGGGTTTTCTCTAAGACAAAGGAGATGATATTTTATATTCTAAAAGTCCCAGGGCAGACTTTTCTCCCTGTTGCCCAGACTCAGCATCCCCCTTGACCTGTCCCAGGACACACGGTCCCTCCTTAGAAAGTCCATGATATCTATTTGTCAGAGAGAGAGTTTTGAGGCGGCTTCTCCTGAAAAGACAACTTTGACCCCTCCCCCTTAAGGAAGGGCAGGACCTGCAGCCGAAACCAAGCATGCAAAATGAGGCTTGAACCAGGCCAATCAGGAGCCACAATAGGGGAATCCGGGCGAGGATTGGCAGACGGACCAATCACAAGGGATTCGGACCTATATAAGCCGGCCCTCTACCCTCACCTGCCCAGTGCCCTTTCTGCCTCTGGGGGAACCTCTGCTTTTTGTGCTGTAAATCAAGCTGCTGCTCAGATGTACACTTTTTGGTCTCTTTTTTCTATTTCATGAGACAAGAACCAGGGACTGGAACCAGAACAGGGAGGACACTCTCCCTGCAACTTACACTCAGGGGACCCTCCCTGCAACTTACACTCCAGCAGTCACCTGCCCCCTCCAAGTCAAGTGGCAACACTTTCTTCTTTGGAAATCCTCTTGTCTCAGTAAGTGGATCTTGCGTGGTGGGCACCTTGGACCTAGGTGAAACTCCCTTAAGGTTTCATAAATAGGCCATCCAGAATTCATTCTAATATTTTCCTGTTTCATATCTCAAATCAAGGGCCATATTTTCTCTTTCTGGAATCAAATTAGTGATTATTTTTTATAGGAACTGTGGGTCCATAAGAGAGACTGTTGAAAGCTAATGTAAAATCCAACATTTCAGTTCTTGTCTTGGTTTATAGGTATGATGACTGATTATTGTGACTTTTTTAACTCAAATAGAAATATGACTATTTCAGAAAAGCAGGAATCCCAGGCTACAGTAATCAAGGACACCAAGAAAAACATTTTGTCTCTTAGTAAAAAGGGCAGAAAAGTTATGAATGACTTTTCTGTGAAAAAAAAAAATCTCAGGACCCCCTCTAACTCCTTATGCAAAAGGAAAGGTTTCTCTTTACCTGTGAAGAATTATCCCGCAGGTGGATCATTCAGGAAATTCCTCTCTGATCGTCCATAAGGAAGAACATGCAGATGCTAACTTTAGGCCTGCAGGCTGTGTCTACATCCTAAAGCTAAAGTCTGTTTGATTCCACACTAATAATAAATTTCAGGTTTATCTTTACAGGCCCAGAACAGGAGATAAGAAGGATTAGACGTTCTTCCACCTACCCAGGGACATCTACATAAGTAATGCTTCCTTTACCCCCCTTTTCTCTTCCAACTTTAGCTTTAAATTACATAAAATATAGATTCCTTGGGTTTCTCAAGAATGTAACCATTTTGCCTCATAACCAGCTGCTGAAGCTTCCAAATTCTCCTCTGGAAAAACAACCAATAGATCTGTCTGTAGTTTATGTGTTTCCCAGACACATCCTCAGCTTTGACTTAATAAATTTCCATTGATTGAGATTCTGATCTCAGTCATGTATTTGGGCAAACAACTGTTAATACTTCATAAGTGAAGAATTTATTCCAAATAAATGATCTCAATAATGAATTTTATTCTGATTTAAATGTATCTCTTCTTTGGGAATTCTATATTGTTTCAAAGCTGAAACATGATGTAGATAGATAGAATTATACTTAAGACTCATCTTTATAATATAACAAAAATCATTCTGCTATTTATTGGATAAGGGTAGATTCTCAGGGAAATTCATAGTCTTTATGTTGATGAGTGTGGATATGTGAGTAGAAAGGTGCCTCCCTTGACTTCGAGGACCTAATTATTTTGACATGTTTTTATTTTCCTAGGATTAAACAAGTATTGACTATCCCAATTTAATGGGTCCCTAAAGAAAATAGAACACAGGTATAATGATATAATGATATAATATGAAGTCTCAGATGGTACTGAAGATAAATTGCATCGGTTGAATACCATAGAAAATTGAGGGCAATTATATTATTTATGGTACTAAAGTCCTAAATAAATCAGTATCTTTCAACTGGGAACCTTGACATAAGGAGAGCAGGTTCAGGGCGGTGCTGAATCTTGGCATCAGGAAGGGAATTCTGCCCTGAGGACTTCAGAATCGATACTCTTGAGCAATTTAATGAACATAGTAGATTCCTACCTATTAAGGTAGTGGATGTTTTGTCCTAAAGGAGAAAAGAATGTTTTCTTATTCAGAATGCAGGGGTGATAGTTGTAAGATAAGATTGGAGCTTAGTTTGTGGATTAATACAAATACCTCCTACCACTGTAATTGGCACTGAGCGAGAGGTTGTGTGAGGTTTTCGAGGTTTACAATTAATATCGTGTTTTCGGTGTCAGTACAAATCTACAAAATTTCCTTTACTGTTTAGAGGAAATTCTCATTATAAGTTTAATAGTAAAAAAGAAAAAAACACTCATTTATTTTCCACTTAGAGTGTCTTTATTACCATCCACTTCATTTTTGTCTCCTTTGGCTTATTAGCTAGGACAGAATAATTATTTTTCAAAAGGTTGTTCTACCTACAGTTTCTACCTGTTTTCATCAAGAGACTTCTCCTTTTTTTTTTTTTTGTAGAGACAGAGTCTCACTGTATCACCCTCAGTAGAGTGCTGTGGCGTCACAGCTCACAGCAACCTCCAACTCCCGGGCTTAGGCGATTCTGTTCCCTCGGCCTCCCAAGTAGCTGGGACTACAGGCACCGGCCACAATGCCTTTGATTCTTGATAACTGATATGGAATCATCTAGTTGACAAAATAGCAATTTGTTTGGAGTCTTACGTTTTTGTTTCAATTATCTTTCTAAATGCTTAGTAAAAGTTCAGTCCCAAATTCAAATTTTTTCTTTATATTAAATACATTGTTTCTGGTTCAAAGTACATGAGTAAAAGTTGGGGAGCTGGGGTTATATCTGCATTAGGATATAGTCCTGAATGTTGTTCAAGTATAGACAGGATTGTGTCCTGAAAATAACTTAACCTTTGGAGGCAATTGAGCTTTGAACTTTCAAAGTTTCTGACCAGACAGAAAGGTTAGTAAGTCAAAAGAGTTCTAGGGGCATACGCAACAAAGGGGCAAAGGATCAGAGAGGAGGAGTAATAGAATAAGTACCATTAAACCCAACTTTTTTGTATAGGTACATCTAAAAGATAGATGGTTTTAAAGTTTACTTAGTTTTTATTTCCCTTAGCCAAAACATTTTAGGAAATCAATCAGGGAAACTGAAATTATTTTTGAAATTTATTCATGAAAATATGCAAAGCACCCAAATCTTTAGAAAGTTTGGAATTTTATACCTTTACCATTTTAGAACACCTCCCAAATGAATAATTTTGTTCCTTTCAGTATTTTCTCATGGAATATGGTTCTGCAATAACAAGATACTAGCTATATTTTTATGCAACATGGAGAAATCTTAAATATACTTTAAGCAAAAGAAGCCAGACAAAAAATTAACATACTATGTGAACATCATTCTTAGAATGTTCTGGAAAAGGCCAAACTATAGGGATGGGGAAAAGAGTAGTGGTTGCCAGGGGTTAAAAGGGGAGTGGTTGACTGCAAGTGGACTTACAGAAAAACTCTGAAAATGAAAGAATTATTCTATATTATACTGATGGTACAGATACATGGCTCTGTATGTGCTCCAAAATCCATATAACTGTATATTAAACTTTAGTGCTTATTCACTAAAACATAATAAACAATGATAAAAAAATAGAACACCTGAGAAATTCTGATATAGAACACAAATTGAGACTAATGAATGGCACTTGATACAGATGTATGACGTGAATTCATGTAACTTCACTGTAAAAGGTGAAGAAAAAAAGAAACTGACCTAGGAGCTTTCGGCAAATTGTGGTTTTGAATAAACTTTTTTTTTTTTTTATCATTAGGGATTATTGAGGGTACAAAGAACCAGGTTACATTGATTGCATTTGTTAGATAAAGACCGTCTTATACTTTTGTCCTGACCCCAAAAGGTGTACACACCCCGTGACCCCTCCTCCCATTTCTCTGCTCTCTCCATCGTCCACCCCCCACTGTATCATTAATTGCTCTCATCTCAGAATTAAATTCATAGGATTCTTGCTTATCCATTCTTGTGATGCTTTACTAAGAATAATGTATTCCACTTCCATCCAGGTTAATATAAAAGTAAAATAGAACCTTCTCTAAATAACAAATATGTAGGCATCACATTATTAGATTTCAAATGATACTACTAGGCTATGGTAACCAAAACAGCATTGTGCCAGTATAAAAGTAGATGCATAGGCCAATGGAGGAGAATAGGCAACCCAGATATAAAACCATGTATCTACAGCCAACTAATGTTTGACAAAGCAGATAACAACATACACAGAGGAAATGGGGTCCTATTTAATGAGTTGTCCTAGGAAAGCTGGACAATTGACAACTGCAGACATGTGGAATCAAAGTGCCCATTAATTCATGAGTGAATTCAGAATTTGGTGTATGTCTGTGTGTGAGTGTGTGGATTATAATTTGAATATGTTTACTTTTTCCTTTCTTAAAATGTCCATACTTTTTTTTGTATCCTCTACAACACATACACACATGTATATGATGGGTATTGTTCAGTCATAAAAAGGAATAAAATCATGTCTTTTGCAGTAATTTGGATGGAATGTGAGTCCATTATCCTAAATGAAGCATCTCAGAAATGAAAAAACAACACTGCATATACTCTCTAATGATGGGGAGCTAATTGATAGGAATAAACTACTACAAAGAGATGTAAAAGTCATTAGAAATCAAGAAGGGAGGATAAAAGTGGAGGAGAAGGATAAAAACCTACCTATCGAGTACAATGAACCTTACTCAGGTAACAAGCACATTGGAAGTCCTGACTTAAACATTACAAATGGTATCCAGGTAACAAGAACATTTGTATTCCCTTAATAATTTAAATAAATAAAACAATTGATCTCACAGAAAAAATTTTTTAACCATATCTATACATTAATGATGAATGCATGATTATCCTAATATAAAAAACAATTTTAACCATATCTATTCATTAATGATGAATGTGTGATTACCCTAATATATATAAAATAGAATACTTGATAATCACTAATCGGTAATGATTGAAAGTCCACAGGAACTTGAGAGTATACTAGATACTAGAAACCCCTTAATTTAATTTTTAATAAGTGCTTACCAAAAAACTTCCAAAAAGTGTTCATAGTGAATAATAAAATATTCTAAGTGTAATAGTACAACAGAAGGTAGACATAGACCTCAGATTTAACTATAGGCGCCTTGGCAGAGCAGTGGGGAAGAGTAAATGCTTCCACAGATGATTATAGAAAGTCTACGTGTCTGTGTGAGGGAGGAGAGCAAAGGATTCCAAACTCAAAACATATGTAGTCATCAGATTTAGGTAGATTTGTGTAGGGGCACAGTCATCTGCGCCCTTGTAAGGTCAGTCTCCCATTTTGTGAAGGCAAGTTTAAAGTCTTTTGTGAGTTAGAAAGGAAAACTCCTGGTGGGATTTTCCAGGCTACTTCCTTAGGATGATTAACTGCCTCCAAATGGTCGGTTAAAGGATTATTACTTAGCATAAGAATAACTTTGGTAAAGTAGTTATAAGTTAAGCCAGTTAAACCATAGCTGATAAGGATAGTTTTACATAATAAGTGGTTATCAGTTAGTCTGATTTATCCATAAACCTGGAAGTACCAGGCAGTAAAAGGCCTGGGGCCAGGTTTGAGTCATAGTAAGTCATGTGTTGATTAAATTATGTGCCTGTATAAGCCTTGGTGGAAGAAATAAATTTGCTGTAATGCCTGAGCGAGCTTCAGCCATCAATCATTCTGTCTCTGGTGCTACCTCTGTGTCAGGAGGGCTGGGTGGCAGCAACAAATTTGAGAGATAAATGCACAAGTGAATACAGTGAAAGTTTACAAGTAATTAAAAAAAAAATCTTCATGAGCATGCTATAAGATTTGCTTGCTAGGAAGTCCGAGATCAAGAAGCTGCAGTTTCTCTCATGACGTACGGTTCCTGATATACAGGGAGCTGTCCCCTGGATGTGTCCTCACATAATGAGGAGCACAGGCAACAAGGGCCACCCTCTCTGCCTCTTTTTTAAAAGCATTTATCTCATTCATGAGCACCCCATCCTAGTGACCTAGCTACTTCCCACAGGTCTCTACTTCTAATGCCATCATATTGAAGGATAGTTATTTCAATATATGAATTTTGGAAAGGCAATAACATTTAATCCATAACAATTTATGATCCCATCTTGTACATTTCAAATTGGGAAATGAACACATTGTTACCCAGGATACCCTCTGAAAGTTGACATGGAGTAATAATAAAGACAGGGGAATTACTACCTCTAAGAAAAGTGGAGGAATTATAATTGGCAAGAGGTATTTATAGAAGTTCTGGACTAGCAATATTTGTTTTAGAATAACACACACTTGAGTTTATGCAACTCACTGGAAATTTGATATATTCTACGGTTTTAATATAGACTCTTTTCTTTATTCTTTAAAAAAAAATCCAAAGTTTATTTTTTCATCATCCTCATAACTGTTCAGAGCTATGAGCATAGCTTTGCTAAGAATTATGTATGTATATATTTTTATACTATTTGCAGTAAAAGTAACTTCAAAGATAGGTGTGCTTATTTCTATTTTAATATGAAGAACTAAGGTCCAGGGAATTGAACATAATATTACATATTCATTGAGCAAGTTTATTATGAAACTGAAACAGAGTACATATTTATTTCTCTAAGACTATGTTATGTATCAAATCTTTTATTTTCCACAAACATAGACTCTATGGATTATGCTTTCTTTGATCACTGAAAGGAATCCAAATACCTAAAATTTGGTGGTTTAATTCTTGAAAATAAGGCATAAGAGTAAAACTATGCCCTAAAATAATAAAGCAGAATGAATTCTCAGTAAAACGTACAATAAAATATATAACAGAAGATTAGAGAGGTAGTGTAAAATTTTGTGAATGTGTCACTACATTAAAAATACACAAATTAGCTAACAGCACACAAACTCATTAAAGGAATAAAGTATACAGAAAAATTTAAATTATTATAATAAAGGGAAATTGTTTTGATTGTTTTACACAAAGTTTTATTTTCGGCTGTTAATGTTGCAAAAACTTTGGGCCCTCAATTTAAAACAACTTTGTGTCTCAAAAACAAAAAGTCAAATCTACACCTAATTGCACACATAAAATTCAGTCGGGTGAGATTGCTTTAGACCAAAAAGTCATGCCTTAAATGTTTTGATCTCACAAATCAGTGACAGTCTTACACAATAAGGATCAATGTAAATAAAAACTTCAAATATGTAGACATTCATGCCAAAACTAACTAAGAATATTTCACCAAGTCCTACTCTGGATCTTTGAGGCCAGAATGCACTCCTGTCTCATTTGCCTGACGCTCAGAGGCGATGGACACACCTCAGTATCTTTGTTACCAATAGCTTTCCTGTTTTCATCCAATATTTTTACTCTTCCTCTTTGTTTTTTGTTCTCCCCACATATCACCTCTCCTCTTATTTTTCCTGCTGTGTCCTGCTAATGATACACTTTTTAAAACCTGACACATGAAACAAACTTAAATTTTGGTTTGTACACATCACATTATTTACTTTCTTAACTATTTTTAATATTACAGTTCAGTAGTGTTAAGTATATTCACGTTGTTGTGCAACACATTTCCAGGAATTTTTCATCTTGCAATGCTCATGCTCCACACCCGTTAAGCTTGCTTCCCACTTCCCCTGCTTCTGTCGTAAGGTTCTACTTCGTATTTCTGTGAATTTGACTATTCCACTCACATAAGCAGATTCATAAAGTATTTGCCTGTCTTCGGGGCTTTCTTATTTAACTTGGCATAATTTCCTCACATTCATCTACACTGCGGGAAGCATTACAATTTCTTTCCTTTTTGAGCCTGAATAATATTTTTTTGTATGTATAAACCACATTTTATTTATCTACTTACTTGTTCATAGACACTTGGACTGCTCCCGACTTGTCACTACTGTAAATGATGATGCTATGAACACAAGTGTGCACGTGTCACTTTGAGACTCTGCTTTTCAATTCTGTTGGAAATATGCAGATACGCAAAAGTGGAGCTGCTGGATTATAGGATTTCTATGTTTAATTTTTGGAGGAAATACACTATTTTCCATAGTGGCCACACTATTTCATGTTCTCACCAACAGTGTTCAGTGTTTACACGATCTGTAGTAAATATGTGATGGTATCGTTTTGCTTGTCTCCATCTCAAATACGTGGACTTGTTTGCTCCTTGATTTGAACTTCGTTCTCCTGGATACTAGTACCTAAATGAACTTAACATCCTCCCAAGTCAACATTTTCAGCGATTTCTTTTCTTAGAGTTTCATAGTTCTCTTTATAGAGATCTTTCACTTCCTTTGTTATGTAGACTCCCAAATATTTCATCTTCTTTGGCGCTAGTGTAAAAGGAATGGAGTCTTTGACTATTTTTTCAGCTTGGTTGTTATTAGTGTAAAAAGGCTACTGATTTATGAGTGTTGATTTTGTAGCCTGATACTTTGCTGTATTCCTTGATCACTTCTAAGAGCTTCACAGTAGAAACCCTGGTGTTTTCCAGATATACAATCATATCATCTGGGAAGAGTGAAAGTTTGATCTCTTCTGATCCTATGCGGATACCCTTGATTGCCTTTTCTTCCCTAATTGCCATGGCTAAAACAGATCTGGTATCGTGATCCCTCCTGCTTTCTTTTTATTCATAAGTAGTGTCTTGGCTATTCGAGGTTTTTTCTGGTTCCATATAAAACGAAGCAATATTTTTTCAAGGTCTTTAAAATATGACAATGAGCTTGTCATGAAACTATAAAAATTCTAGAAGAAAGTGTGGGGAACACTCTTGAAAGTATTGGCCTGGGCGAATACTTCATGAGGAGGACCCCCAAAGCAATGGAAGCAGTATCAAAAATACACTACTGGGATCTGATGAAACTAAAAA